>JUDQ01000105.1:0-94925 GCA_000812075.1 Scedosporium aurantiacum
GGGGGGGGAGGGGGAGTGCACCCATCAACCAACACCGCAGGGGATGCGAAACAACTTACCCAGTAGATCAAAGCCCAATACCAGGCTTCAACGAGGAAAGGAAATTTTTGTAGCAGACGGCTAAGCAGCCTATCCTTAAAAACTGTAGTATTCGGCGTCGAAACGGTGCGCTGATACCGGAAGAGACGGATTTTGCGGTTTCGCCATCTGGATTGCTCCAGGGGGGAAAGTGTGCCAGAATTGGACGCCCAATCTACTGAGGCATCCCTGTCCGAGAGTTCGGAGTCCGAATTTCGGCGTCCGTAATCGTCGGATCGCTTTCGCGGATGGCCAAGCGGAGAGTAGGAGACGAGATTGGAGACAACATTATCCCGGCCGAGGGTGCGATTGAACCACGCTCCTCCAAAGAGGAGCGTGATGACCACGAGGGGCTCGGCGAAGGCGCCGATGCCCATGATGGATGGCTTGCCGGGGTGATTGACGTCGGAAGGGGGATGGTGATGGAGCGGATTGTTGTGTTGTCGTGGTCGTTAGTGGTTGGGCGGAGCGGGAAAGAGTTGAGGAAGGGCTATCGTTTTTTTTTAAGGTTCGCCGAGAGATGGGAAAATCGCCGAGATGGAAGGATCGGAAAAACCGTGGGGGATGGCGATGTTTTTCAAGGACGGGAAAATGCGATGATGATCCACCCTTTAACAAACAGCACGCATTCGACCGCTGACAGTGTCGGCTAGACGTCAGGATTGGGTTAGTTGTATTAACCTGTGGGCGTTTTGGTATGGGTGGACAAGAAATGGTTGAAACGAAGGGTTGGGAATATTGTGGAGCTTGGTGCCGCGTACATCAATGCAACTGAGGGAGGCGCAGGGAGGGAGTCAGTCCTGTTTGACTTTTTTTCACGACCCAAGACCCAGGCCTAGTATCAAAAGGAGAGGGAGAGGAAGAAAAAAAAAAAAAGGGCGAAAAAAGGAAGGAAAGAACTAGAGACTAGAAACCAAGTGGAACAAAACGCAAGTGATAAAACAACATTGAACATTGGAAAAGGGACGGGGAGAAGCAGGCGGTGCCCTTATTACTGCGATCTGCTATCCAATCCTATAATATCGGGGAGGAAGAAGGACCCGAAGTTTGGTCTACTTGTGGGGTACACAGCCTAGTGATGTGCTGTCTGGCTGTCTTCCTCTTGCTGTCTTGCCTTACCATGAGATATTAGGGAACATTAGGGAACATTCAAAAAAAAGTAGTCTTGGTGCGTGTCATTTCCCAGTTTCCAATCCTCAGGTCCCAGTCGCCGAGTTTCGAGTTCCTCTCTGCCCTCCCAGGCACAAAATCTGGTACAGATTACAATTGATTTGGTTGATGCTACTTGGAACACTAGGAACGCGATACAGTTGTCCCTTGTATTGCATTGGCAATCAAACTGCACATTGCAGAATGCAGTTCCCCACAATGTACATTCGGTACCTTGTTTTGTACCTGATACACCGCCCCAGACAGCATTACTTCGTAGCTCTCAAAGCTCTTAACGGCGAAGTACTTCCAAGTGTCGCAGGTCTGGTATGACTGTCGTGTGCTCCGTCGGTGCACGGTTCAATTAATGCAGTACTAGGTCGGGAAACGGAACAGAGGTCCATCCCAGAAATCCGACGGATTTTGAGAAGTGGAGCGATCTTGATGCCATCACGTCTTGGGCTCATTATTGAGAGATACGATTCTGGGGGAAAGAAATTGGCATCAATCATGCTAGGGCTGACATGCCAAACCTTACGACATCAATGTTACAAAGTACGAAGGAGTTGATGAGTGGAACGGACTCTCAGAGCACATTGCATACGTATTCAGATCGCGAGTCCGCCAGGTATACGAATACTTCGTACTTCGTATGCGCGTCTCTAGTGCGGCTGTCTTCACAGTTCTACTTCGTACTTCGCAGATTATCTGTTTGAACTGCACTGCCAGTACTATTACTGCAATACTGCTACTGCCAATCCTGCCAATACTGCCCAACACAGCCTATCAAAGTACCTCATACATCCAATTCTTCATCTCATTGTGTGTTCCCCCCTCAACGGCGATCAAAACAAAGTACAAGTACACGAAACTGGTGGGTTACGCGGTACTTGCGGAGCGATCCTACCATTTGATGCAGGTCGACAACCAAACATTGAAGGACTTTCACATCAACCGATTGATCAAATATTTCCTATTGTTTCAGGCTTTCTAGCACACCTGTTGGTTATAGAGTTCGGACCATTACCGAAAGGACGAGTGGAAAGAAAGTCAATGTGCCCATTTTGGGTTATTATGAAGTGTTAATGAGAGTCTAGAATATGATATCAACCAGATCAGGATCTTTTACTTCGAGATACTTCGTGCTCCGTCATACCGGCTCCTCCCAACTGAACCCCCCTTTCCCAAAAATGCTGCTGCCCGCCAGGCACACACGGGTCAGACGGTAATTAAGAGTTTTAGGGGGGCTGGCGCAAGAAAGCCCAACAGCCTGGCAATGGTGGGTGGAGAGACTGCGCACATGTAAGACGCAACGCCACAGGGCCCGAATCTCTTCAAGCATGTGCTACACCTACGTCAAGCTGACAGGATTAGTGTGTCACCGATGCAGTCTATCAATCGAGGCTCCATAGCGATAGGTCCAGAGGGGCCCAGCCGGATCCGAACGAATGATCTGCTCGTTTCCCCATTCGAAGAAACGCGAGGCGCTACAAACTGGCGGTGGTCTCACTGATGGTTGACATCCAAAATGGTTCCCCGAAGCCGTTTTTTTAGATGCGATGACAGTCGGCGACGTCTTCTCAGTGGTCATTGATCGAATTGGCTTGATGAAGGCTCAGACCGCACTGCAGCCCTCTGGAAACAGAGCCCGACCTGCCCTTGATCGGGAAAACTAGCACACGAGACGCGCATTGCGTCATAAGAACCAGGCGTGAAAGTGAAATGGCAACGTAACCCAGAGCACGCTACTTCGAAATCCGTTTAGTCCCAAAATCGGCTACGATCAATATTACTTCGTCATCAGTTTTCCACAATGTATACTACGAAGTAATCCCAGAACCACTATTCAAATTACCCTTGTAATAGTGCCCTCTTAGTTTGAACATTCCATGCTTTGCCTGACGTGTTTTACTTGTCGTGGATTAGATCAGGAAACATCACTATCAATCAGTTTGGCAATTTCTCGAACGGTTGAATGAATATTCTAAGACCAATGCTCCAAGTTTTCTACAGCGAAACCGACATCTTACATGCTGTTTTGTCGTGTGCAAATTTACCCCTTGATTTCCTTATCGTCACTTCAATCTCATTTGGCGATGTCCTTGGCAGACCTGCCCCCGCCTGCGCTACCATCAATACCCCTTGCTTCGTGTCTGTCCGTTGTTCGTAGCGTGCTGTACAAAGTATGGTCTCTAAGTGTGCCCTTGTCCCTTGTGGGGCTATATCATCATTCGGTACAAAGTAAGTTTAGTGTACCTCCCCCCTGCTAGACTTTTCGCTTTCCTCGCACTAAGAGCCACGAACATGCCCTGTTTGACACTATATTCTCGTGGTCTGGGTCCGTCCTTTTTCTCTTTCTTCCACAGGTCGGCTCGGGGTATTGATGACGTCCGTTGCTCCGCTCGAATGTGGACTCCGAAGTGGGTGACCGAGGCCGAGAAGAAAGGGCTGTCAGGGGTTGAAAGCGCCGTTGGCGTCCGAAATCCGATCTCAAATGCAAGAGAAAGCTTAAGATGTTTACTTTGAGGTATTTCCCTGGATCAAAAAAAGGGGGGGAATGGGGAGCAGATCTGAGAGCCAAGAAGTCCTCTGTGTTCCTGGCGACGTGTGGCTGGTAATAAGACAAAAGCAGATAGCCTCAATTTTTTTTTTCCCCTCTTCATTCACTTTTTGGGCCCTGCTCAGCATGCCAAGAACCAAGGAGCCGGCCGGAAGGAATCGGCGGCATCTGCCAACTATGCAAGTGTTCGCTTTGACAAAAAAAAAAAAAACGCTACTCGAAACATTGACAACGGGCACTGGATGTGATTTGCGATGGCCGACCCAGTGCTACAACGGGACGTTACCATCGCTTCAATGTTCCTCTACGCCCTACCCAGTAGCGCCGGGTTTGAAATGGCAGAGCAGAAAAAAAAAGTTCGCCGAGCGGGGCGATCTGGGTAGGCCCGGCATTGACAGAGCAAAAGTCTCCGATTCAAAAAAGGAGGGTCAAAAAAAAAAAAAAAAAAAAAAAAAGCTTTTTCATTCTTCCCAGGTCCGAAGGAAATCGGCGACTCCGCGAGTCCGAGTCCCGGCTCCGAACTGAAGCCCCACGTTTTATTTCCTCCTTGTGGAGGATCTTCCCATTGTCTGAAGATCTCTATTTTTAGTAGGGTTCGACCGAGGCTCGGTGTGAATCCTGACTTCTGACTTTAGAGGCATTCAGAACAGGCTTCATGGCATGTGAGCCAAACGCCGACGCATGTCTTTCGTGTGTCGGAACAAATAGGGAATGTGAGGAGTTTAGTGGCTCCCAGTTCAGTGTTCCTTCTCGCTGTTGATGAGTCAGCGAGATTTCTTAAGGCTGCTTGAAGCGCTGCAATTGCATATACTGAGGATTTCCCATCCATCCATATCCCATCATTCTCACCCTCTCTCTCTCTCTCTCTCTCTCTCTCTCTCTCTCTCTCTCTCCAGGTCAGGCGCCAAGCACCTTACAAGTCAACAGACATCAAAGCAATGTAGTATCAACAGTCCGTGTGCCCTCATCCGACCGCCCTACATCGTACATTGAAAATAATATAATACAACTTCATCTAAGCAGACAGGCTCTGAGTGGATGGTTTCAAGCTTGGCATACCGCTTAAGACCTAACGCCTAATTGCTCGCTTGAGATATTCACGTGATAGCTACTCTTTCGACCTTTCTGGCTTGTTGGGCAGGGCGAGATGGGTGGTCTAGACCCTCGCCTAACGTGCATCTGGGCCTGTCTGAGCGTTTCTGCCTGCATCATCTTTGCTGATGCTTGATGCTGGATGCATGCTAGAGCACGCCTTGCTCCAATAACCAGCCACCGGAAAAGAAAATAAGAGATGAGGAGGGGAAGGGGATGAAAATAAGAAATGATGAAGAAAATGAAAAAAAAGGTACCACCAAAACAGTTCCTCTCCAAAGAGCTTATCATCTTAGTTTAAATTATCTTGGCCAACACTTGCATCGCCACTCAAGATCGTCCTTCAAAATAAAGGGGAGATCTGATAGGTAGTAAGCTTATAATGAAAGAATCGCCTCACCTCATTGACATCATCGATCCGAGATGATCGTGGGGGGGAATGTCGATATGTCGCGATTGTGCGGATCAATCCATCAACAATGATGTAGAGTCTGCCGACGGCGGTTGCCGCCCAGACTTGTCACTCCACGATTTTCAATCGTGGAATGATCCGAGGCGAGCCCTTAATACCCGCATGGCTAAATGAAGAAAGAAAACAACATACTTCGTACACAAGCCCAGCCTGCAACGTCCGACGCCACTAATTGGCTCACAGTGCAACCCAATTGAGAATGGCACTCGAAGCATATTAATATTTGGTGTCGCTCCTTGAGTTCTTGTACAAGCGAATGTGGATAAAAATGTTCGTAGAGCAAGATCGAAATAGGTAACGATGGGAAAGGGACAGAAAGAACAGAAGAGAGACAGAAAAAAAAAGCAGCAAGTCATGCGATGCCCGAGACCATGCAGGTTCCTCGCCGTTTGTGGTGAACTGCCAGCGAATAAGGGACAAGGACGAAACCCTTGAGGCCCGGCCGGAGGACGGCGCATCCCCGCGGAACTGCAACTGCAAGCACTGCGAAGTACTAGGGAACGAGAGAGCCTACTTCGTACACTAAGCCTAGCGAGAAGGTTAGTGCAGTGCCATAAAATGGTTGCTGAGGAGGAGCCGAGGAGGCGCAACGATTGGTGGGGCCAAGGTCATGAGGGGCTCCCGCTCTGTTGCTTTCCTCCTCAGGGCTCGGCGGGCCACTCCGAATCGAGATCAACAATCAGGGACTGTCCCCGTCGAGTGGTTCTCGGACCACGGCTGGTGCTGTATCAATTTGAAAACAATTTCTATCCGGTCTGGTCATATAGATCGTGAGAAGGACTATGATCTGCGATCTTGAACCGGCTCGGCCGCTTGTCTGTCTTCGAGAGTGGACTCAAAAGGCCCCAAGGGAGAGAGGAGCAGGGACGTCATTGATGGAGCCAGGGAAGAAAACTTGAGGCGACATTGGCTTGGAGGAGTTCATGTCGGGATCTTGTGACGTGCCCCCTGTCGAAAACAGAGCTGCTTGGACTGGAATGGAACATGACAGCCCCCCCAATTCCCCAAATCCTCAATGCGACAGATACCCAGATACTCACTCATATACAGGCTATTACAGCAAAGCACACAGGCAATGGCAGGTAGGAACAGTTGGTTCGTTCGTATTGTATCGGCATCCCCATGCCCATCCATGTCGAATGCAATATGCGATGTGCAAATGTGCAGGTTGCAGGGCGCAACCTGTCCAGGGAGGAACCAGGCCATCTCATCCAACGAAATCAGGAGAGTTCGAGGCTCCTCACCTCGGACCAGGCCAGCCAGGCAAAATCGAGTTTAATATCAAAATACCAGACCCCTCCCCGCAAAACGCTAACTGTTGCTTGTACAGATTACATGGGTTTTTTGGTTGGGTTTGGTCTTGACCTGGCCCCGTGGCACGTCACCGACCACCACTCACCACCACTGACCCGACGCAAAAAGTTTAGATTGGTTCACCTGCCGGTGTAAGTCAAGCTGCGTCTGCCTCTGCGTGGGTTTTTGGCGTTGGATTCGAGAGGGACACATTGATGAACCCGCCGCTCAGATCAGATCCTTCTTCTATCCCGGTCCATCGTGCTCCGTTGGTCGTAGCAAGCTAGAATAGCCAAGACCTACGAAGTAGGTGCTCCCTTCGTATTGATGCAGTGCATCAATATTGATCCCGACTTTCGATCTGCTTTGTATGAGCATATAAGGGAGCTGCGCCGTACTACTTTGTAGACAGACACCCTCACCCCATATAGTCCTCTAACATTCCATACCATTCCTCCCTCAAGACTCTGCGATCAAATATTCGATATTTTCCAAATGCGTAGAAAAAAGCTCGAGCGAAGCTCAAAATCTAGCTCAAGCTGAAAAACTGAAGCTGGCCACATCCCTACAATCGATCAATTGATGGTAGATGGCGTTTCCACATCACGCTCGCGAACATCAAATCAAGATCAACACCGTCACCTTTCGCCTGACAATAAGCCTTGAAACTCAAAATCGTACAATTCCAGAATCGGCCCAGGACTCGCATCCCCCCCCTTCCCAACACTAGTACCAGGCCATTACCAGTCTGGCCCGTCTTACCAGCCCCGACCAGATTAAAAGGAAAAAAAAAAGAAAAAGAAAAAATCGCCCCGGAGACTACGAAAGTAGACTCGCCACAACACACATCCCGAGAACCGCCCGGTTTCTCTCTCTTGGCTCTTCTCACCTTTCGTTTTTTTTTTTTTTTTTACTTCCATTTTTCTTCTTCTTTTTTTCTTCTTTCGCCGTTGGCGGCTTTCTCCTTTCCCCACTCCTTCTCCAACAATCCTCAAGCTTTTTTTTGTTTAAGTGCCTTGGGGATCCCTTGTCCAAATCGCTTCGCGGGTTACTTCGTACAGCTGGCTTTCTTGGACTCCCACTCCCCATTGTCTCTAATCCGATTTTACCGATTTTACCGCAATTCCAATCCTCTCGAGTAATGGATATTCCGTTTTCGGCCTTTGACTTCTTTGATATAGCTCCGAGTTCCTGTCCGCATCGATTGCTATTCAAGGAGTTCCAAGAAATCACAAAGTTATAAAGCATTGGGTCCTGTCGTATCGTACGAAGCGAACCACCTGACGATCTCGACAGTCACCAATTTACAATTTACAAGGCGATACGACCGCAAGAACAAGTCGCCAAGACCCCTTCGAGCTCTCGCCTCCAAAGAGTCTCCAATAATACCCCGCAGCAAACCCAGAATCAACCAGCCCTGGAGCGTCACACGCACTGAAAGCAGCGCCCAGTTGCCCCCAGCCAGGCCATCAATAACAATTGATAGCCAACAACAACTGGAGCAACAGCTGGAGTTAAGAGTCACACTCCCACTCACCAAAGTCACCAAAGTCACCGCCCACTGCGGCACCATCCAGGTTCCCCCCCAATTGTCCATTTATCGTCGCCCATTCCGCCCCTCCCCTCCATAATCCATAACAATTATATTGGCCAAAAATATTGGTCTGTTATCGATCAAAGTCTCTTTCTTTTTCTTTATTCGACAATGCACCCCAACATCTTAAGCGTCGCCAACATCTTCCGCTCAAGGACAGAAGGCAACGTTCCGGCGAAAAACCAAACCGCCACCTTGCGCTCCTCGCGGTATTCCATCGACCGCGTAGATTCTCACGCCACGGGCTCCTCTACCAACTCCACCAGCATTGATCACGAAAGTGATGAATCGGCTTACACCTACCGACCCCCGCCGCCCATGGACAGACAACAACCAGTCGCAGACGACGACTCCTCTCAACAACCACGACAGCAGCAGCAGCAGCAGCAACCACCCTCTCCCCCCTCTCCCTCTCTATCTTCCATTCGGTCGAGTCTCCTCCATGGCCATTTCCCCAGATTAAGCGAAGACGGTTCGCGACCTCAAATCCCCCCAAAGAGGAAGCGCCGCTTCTCGTTTCCGCTTCCGCTGCCGTGGATATTCAAGGACAACGATGTCCCGCCGCCACCCGCCTCGCTCGACTTCGTCGTCGAGTCTCCGCCCGTCCTGTTCCATCTCGACCCCGAGCGCAGCACCGGCGCATTGGTCTCGGGCCAGGTGCTCCTCGATGTCAAGGAGGACTTGCTCGACGTGAGCGATGTCAAGGCTTCTCTCGTCTTGCGCATCGTGCAGAAGAAGCCGTTCCAGGGCCACTGCGACGACTGCACGACGCATGAAGAGGAGTTGCAAGAGTGGAGCTTCTTGACCCATCCTCTAACTCTATCTCGAGGTACGAAAATATGAACAGCTTGCACCACAATATCTTGCTCTCATTTTCCCAATGCCTTAACACGTTTGCAAAGCAAAGAAAAGAAGAAGAAGAACAAAAAGGCTAACTAAACAACCCGAACCTCTAGGAACACACCAATTCCCCTTCACCGGCCTCCTGGACGGTCACCTCCCCATAACAACCGACACCTCCCTCGTCACCATCTCCTACCACCTCTGCGCCACCACTCTCGTATCGCGGCCCCCTTCCACCAACCGCAGCCCTGGCAGCGGCAACAGCAGCCCCGGCGCCATTCCTATCACCAACTCGCGACCCATCCAAGTGCGCCGCAGCCTCCCGGAGACCGACAGCCCCCACAACTCCGTGCGCGTCTTCCCGCCCACCAACATCCGCGCCAGCGCCCAGTACCAACAAGTGCTGTACCCGAGCGGTCGCAACAACATCACCATGTCGCTGGACGGGCTCACCTCCAGGCTCCCCCAGGACGACTCCCTCGAGTGTTGGCGCCTCAAGAAGGCCTCGTGGCGCCTCGAAGAAAGCATCAAGACCGTCTCGGAGGCCTGCGCGCGCCACGCCTCCGCCATCACCGACGCCACCGAGCTCGCCGCCGAAGCCAACAAGAACAAGATCCCCCGCACGGAAACCCGCGTCCTCGGCGAGGAGGTCGTCTGCCGCGATTGGAAATCCGACTACCTCACCGCCGACGGCCACCTCGAGCTCTTCTTCGACTTCGGCCTGCACCCTTCCGTGCGGAAACCGCCCCACCACCACCATCATCACCACCATCAGCCGTCGCCCCGCTACGCGTGCGACACTACGACGCCCGAGGGCATCCAGATTACGCATTCCCTTCTCGTCGAGCTCATCGTGTCGCGCGCGCGTGCTTTCGCCTCGAGGCCTGATGACCTCGTGGATACGGGTATGGGCCGTATTCTGCGCATGCGCTTCAAGGTCAACCTCACGGAGAAACCGGGCTCCAGCGTCGCGTGGGACGATGAGGCCCCGCCGATGTATGACGAGGTGCCACCCAGTCCGCCGAGGTACGAGGAGGACGAGAGTGATGCCGGTGGCGTGGATGACGAGGACCCCGAACCTATTTACGCTGCTAGGGACAGTGTGGATTGGAGAGACGGGGATCGTTCGTTTTCTTCTGTCTCTTCTTGATGGCGGTTTATTATTTTTTCCCCCACCCTCCTTTCTGAATTATTATTTTCTTTAATTTTGATGTTCATGAAACGATGATGCGTCAATCGGCGTCAAATGGATTTCCTTTTTTTCTTTTCCAGGGTAGAATTTTCACTCATTGCGGGAGTTGGAAAGTCAAGTCCGCATAGGTTTGTGGAACAGAGGTGAAGAGAAAGGTGTTACAGTACAAATAGGGATGCCCAGTTTATGATAGCTCGTCGAAAAGTCTCATATAGACCAAATGATACCCTCACGTATATTATCATCTTTGCATTCTTTATAGTGATCTCTCAACATCGAGTAACTGGTTGGCGTCCAAATTCACCGGCCTTTCCTTGTTCTTTCGAGTCGTGCTGTCTAGGGTTGGAATAACAAGTCAAGTCCGGGAGCCTCCTCTTGGCTCTTGGAAACAGCATTATAGTCTACCACCGTCAAAAGATGATATAAGATAATAGCATGGTACTTCTATCCAAAAGTTGTGTGATGGTAAACCCCCAAGTCTCGATATTGGATTACCTGTATGACAGCCTTTTACATTAATGCTATGCGAGTTTGACATATGGATTCCCGAAACCCTAATACCCCTAATACTATATCGCCAAGAGTACTTTACCTTGAAATATCCTTAGTCCTTGTCAGACCTCTCTTGTATGCTTGTCGAGCCGCCCTGTACCGCTCATGCTACTCGAAGAAGCCGATAGTCTTTGTCTCAGCGTTGTTGTCAAAGTCTTAACCAGTACCGAGGTGTCACGGCATAGATTTGCTCCTTCGTTAAGATATAGCCGCTTCATAAATGGCATCCCGATATGGGGTGGCATCTACATCACGGTTGACATCGTGCGAGGCGCCAAGGATGAGAAGAAAGGGTTTCCTCCTAAAAGCGAGTGATCTTGACACCGTCCGAGGTTGTCACATCGCATAATAGATTAGGAGACGCGAAGTACTATTTATAGAACAACGTCGGCGACTATATAGCTGCGCAGGTCCCCCATCTATCGAGAGGCTGCTCGTTGAGCAGGGCAACTGTCGATACTATATACTACTTTCAAGAGGGAGTTGATGTATGGTGTAAAATGGTGATGCTTTACAGATTTGTGTTAAGCACTCTATCAAAGCCAAATCATGTGGCGAACTAGATATACGCTGCAGATCTAGTGACTACATGGTATTATAGTATTATATATTACTTCTATGTTGTCTACACATCAAATTCCTATTCTCACACACAGGAGGCTTTATTTCTTAGGTCGCCTTCCATCATCCTTTACCAAGTGGTCATAGACACAGCGGCCAACCCAATCGCCGCCATCCACACATCAAAGCCCCGGACACGACCAACACCATTCGGCTTATCCGTCTCCACCGGTTCGCCCGCCTTCACACCAGAACCACTCGTCGCAGTCGGGCTCGCCGCCGTGGAATCGCCAGTGATCTGCGCCGCCCTGGCGATACACTGAGCATGTGCTAGGGTGGTATTCAGCCAAGTGCCACCGAGGTATGTACCAAGCATGGCCATGAGCCAGGAGTGAGGGCACTCCGACGCTACCTCGTGAGCGGCGGAGCTGTGCTCCGACCACCATGACGAGGCATCGCTAGCCCAAGAGGAGTACTCAGGCAGGATGCTAGACGGCGCAGCGGTGGAGATGCCGCAGTGGTGATCGTACTCGAAGGGAGGGAGACAAGCTTGATACGCTTCTCCATCGACTGTACAGGGCTCCATGGATAGCTGCCCGCCGTAGTCGAGGATTTCATATTGTAGGGCCCCCGTGGGCATCGGGAACTCGAAGTACTGGCTGGCGTTCTTTGTCGCACATTGGGGCGGATCGGACGTGCCGGTTGGCACCTCGGAAGGGAGGATGACGTCAAAGTCGATTGGGAAATCCTGCGCAAGCGCTGTGGCTGCACCCTGGAGGAGGAGAAGAAGGTGTGTTGACTTCATGTTGGGATGTTGGCTTTGGAGAGATCAAGTGAGGAGTTGCACAGAGTGGGCTTGCGAAAAGAAGAAACGAAGTACTTCGTACGAAAGGAAAAGGATCAAGTGGAAATGAAGACGCTGGAAGAGATCAAGAGTGTTAAATGAGAGCATCTCTTTGTGGTGGGTGTTGGGTGGTGGGTGGTGCAGGGTGGTGCCTGGAAGAGGCTTAAGACTTCGTAGAAATTGCATCGCGCCAAGAACATGAAGCACCACAATAATCAGACCCTCTTCTGCCCCTTGCAGGGTCGGTTGGACAGGTAATTTCGCTTCCCTTGCCCCCCACGCCCACGGGACACAATCCCAACTATGACCCAAAGCCCACAGTCGCACCAACTGAAACTGAGCTCGTCCACACCACGGGAGCTCGGTATGGGCTGGGTGGTAGGACCCTCGTTCCCCGGCAATGGTCTGGCCCGCCGAGCATGTAATCTCGATATGCACGAGAGTGGATTTTAGTACATAGACCGGCGGGCCGAGCTGCTCGTGCAGCACAAATGTCTGAAGCACAAACGGACTCTTGTGCAACCTCAGCACCTGTGTCACATCAAGTTCGTACCTCAACTCGAATCGGGTTGCTGGGTGCCGTTGTATGACTTCACCAGCACCAGAGCTGAGTCCGACATGACCCCAGGGTCAACGCATGGGGATATGCTGAGATCGTGGAGATATACAAATCCGCAACGACATCCAAATATCCTACATCTAACTTGAGACAACGGCTCGTTAGATGTGTGTGCCAGCTCGCTCCCTCGATTAGGAACGGGGGGCTTTAACAAACATTTACGCCAGCCTTCATTGCCTCCCCTCGCCCTCCCTTTCTTTCTACCCTCCGCCGCCCAATCACAGGCAGGCGAGCATTTATTAGAGGTATTAGGCAGGCCCAGGGCGGGGATATGGGAGCTCTATCACAAGCTGCCCACGGCGTTGAACCTCAGTCTCGTAGTAGAAGATGGCTCTACTTGATATGCGCCCTCCAAAAGGAAATCAATTCCAGGGGCAACTACGGAGATACGTCCCGAGAAATAGGCCTTGCGAAAAAGCTGATGAAGGCAGCCCGGCTTTTAAGAAGAGGTGGACGAAAAAGGGGACCGAGAACATCTCAGAAGCGGGAATGGTATAACTCAGGTATCCTTCATTCAAAATACGTCTAAGAGCAATAACAAACGAATAAAAGGACTATTAGATATCAATATTTTCCTCCAATATATCCCGGCCTTCTCTTTTTTTTCTTCTTATCATTTTCTCTCCCCCATCTTTTTCTTTTTTTTCCTTTTCCTAATCAAAGTTTGATTGTTTTCCTTCCTTTATTCTGGACCTTCGAAAATAGACATTAGACTATATTAATACATCAATTGAGCTTAGGAAATGCGGCTGGTCTCGGGATTGACAAGGGGTGCGGTAGTACCGCCGGTGCCGGGGAACTCGGCCGTTTGACGGACAGCAGCGGGGTTTCCGTCTTCAAACTGGCTGGCTCCGAGGCTTCCCTGCGCGTTGGGGTCGGGTTCGATCTTTAGACCAGTGGTGGCAAACTCACCGCCCTGCTTCTGCACGTTGCCGTACGCGGCGCCACCAGTGACACCGCCGCCGTTGCCGGTGTGGCCGGTGCCCGTCATGCCGCCGCTCGAGACTGTGCCGCCTCCGGTGTAGGTGCTGCTGCTGCTGATGGGCGCAGTACCGACCGGCTTCTGGTAGCCGCCGCCGTCGATGCCAGTTTCGTTGTAGGCGGTGTATTTGGTACCCGTACCCTGCTGTTGGCCAATGTTACCCTGGCCTTGTTGGACGTAGGTGGGGCCGGTACCCTGCTGCTGCTGCTGCTGGCTGTAGAGGACGTTTCCGGGCTGCTGGGCCTGGGCCTGCTGCTGGGCTTGCATCTTGGCCTGACTTGCCCGGAGCCTCTCCTTCCTCCTGGACTCTTCATACGACTTCCTCTGCCCCAACTTCTTGTCGATCTTGGGAGCGCGGGGAATGTCCCTGCTATGGCTAGCATGGCCAATCGAGAAGACAGGGCTCTCCCAAGCCTGACCTTCCATAGACATGTCCTTGTACTTGGTGGCTCGCTCGCTGGTGGCGCCGGGGAGTTTGACGTCGGGGAAGATGCTGTCGTGCATGGTATAGGCAATGTTAACCTTCCTGGGGACCGGCTCCACCTCCCTGGCCCTCAGCCGAGCCTCCTCCTTCTGGTGCTCTCTGTACTTCTTAGCAGAGCTCCAGTAGCGGTTGTACATGTGGGACCTCTTAAAGCCTGCCTCGGTCGCGGCGCGGGCGCGCTCGTCCTCGAGGGTGTGCTTAGCGTCCTGCTGGATCTCGTATAGGATCGCATCCCACTTGTTGAATTGCTGCTTGATGTTCTTTTCAACAATCTTCTGGATGACGGGGCGCATGACCCTGAGGAGAATGGGTTGAAGAAGCGCAAAGACCACCTTGAACTTGGACTTGACGAGCTTGATCTTCAAATTTCTAATGTCGACGTCTACATTCTCAACCTTGAAGAACCTCTGGACGTCGTGCTTTTCGGCAGTGGAAACCCGGATCTCCGAGGTAAGGCCACTGCCGCCGAGGAAAACGTTGACGATGCCGGTGTCCTGGATCGCGGGGAAGCCCTGCTTCTTGTGGATGTAATAATTGACGTCACGGAGATCCATCTGGATACCGCCGACGCGGACATCGAACACCTGGTGCTGAGCGTTGGGGATCTTCTTTCGGCCCATCTTGAAGTAGTGATTGCTCTTTACCTCGACGACGTTGGGGAAGATGTTGTCCGCCTCGATGATGAGGTTCTCGACGACGACGTCAATCATGGGATCCGAGTACTCGATTCGGGGGATGGGGACGTATTCGATAGACTCGATGGCGGCGGGGATGATGACGTCGGTTAGATCCCTGACGAGATGGGGTTTGAACACAGGCTTTCCGTTCTCATCGTTGCCGAGATGCTGGAAAAGACGCTGGACGGCGAGGCCGAACTCCTTGTTCTGGGGGTCCTTGTCAAACTGCTCCGAGATGAACCGGGTCTCGTCAATGATGCGATCAGTGTTCGTGCGGTACTTGTCGCGGAAGAGGTAGCGACCGCGGTCATAGAGCTCATCCCACTCGCGGTTGGAAGACTCCTCGAGGATGTAGCCCTCCTGCAAGAGGCAGCGTCGGATGTAGCTGTCCATGTTCTTGAACCAGCCTCGAAGCTCCTCGTCATGGCGAGACGCCTCGTAGAGACTATCAACGGAATCCCACAAAGGATCGGTGGAAGTGCCGTTGGCGAATCGCTCGATGATGGTCTTCAGGTCATCTTGAGCCTTTTGGAGTCGCGATCGCGTCTGCTGAACTGTCCCAGTCCCACCCTCTGTCATGGTTCGACCGTACCGGCCGTATTCTTCGGCGAGGTCGAGGAGAGTCTCGACAGAACGGGCGTAGTCGGGGTGGTGCTGGCACTCTAGGATCATCTTCTTAAGTCGCCAAATGGTCTGTTCCTTGCGCTCCTGAGGCATCTTCTCCTTGTAGTACGCCCGGACGCGACGGCGGTAGTCCTCATTGCGCTGCTTGATCTTCTCGCGATCCTTCTCGCTGATCCTCTCCTCATACTTCTGCTTCAACTTATCTCGGGTAGAAACGCGGGGCCCGCCCTTGGTTTTGCCAACGGGTTTGGCCGCTTCCTTAACGTCTTCCTTTGGTTTTCCACCGTAGACTCCCTTGAATCTCTCCCTCATGGTCTGCCTGGAGAATTCGGGCTTCTCGTACCAGGTGTTGTCTTCAGCAGCCTTGTCAATCTGGCTGAGCTCTTCCTCACTTGGCCGGACAAGGCCGGCAACGTTGGTGGCCGCATCGCCAGCAACATCTCGGAAGAGGACGGTGAAGTCCTTGACTATATATTATGCCGTTAGCTTGCCTCCCCCAAGCCCCGAAGAAAAGGAAAAGAAAATTACGTACGCAACTTGCGGAACTGGCCATTCGTGATGAGGAGGGTGCCAAGATTTCGCAAACCCTGAACGGCTTGATCCCCGTGTTGCTTGGCGGTTGCCTTATCGACTGGAACATGCGGGCCCTCTATGTCCGTGGGCTTGAACTGCTCGGACTCCCATATGAAGTCCTGGAGAACATTGCCTTCGTTCTTGGAAAGGAAGAGATACTTGGCGAGCCTTACGACTTCGCGAGTATCAGCAACCAGAGACTGTCCTTCGGCCGAAAGCCTGCCAGAAGGAGACTTGAGGGCCTTGGACTCGAGGAAGCTGTTCAAGGCAACATCGACTTGTTCGTTCTTGACCATTTACGTATTAGTTTCCATGGTAGCTTGCCTTGCGCCCCCCTTCCTTTTGCTAGTTAACTTACCGAAGGAACCTTTCCAGCCTTGAAGGCGCTGTAAATGCCGTAGAGCTGGAGCTTGGACTCGATGTTGTCGTCCCGGCGCTTGATGTTGGTGGGCCGATTCACCGACGTTCCCACCAGTGCAGCCATTGTTTCTAGTATATGTAACGGGTATTACAAGTTGAAAAGGAATTGCCTGCAAGATGACACAAAAGTGAAAGAAGAAAAAAAAAAAGAAATAGCTTGAAGGTATCGTCGATAGAGGTAGTTTGATATTAGGTGGCAGTATTCTCCTGGGTATCAAGTAGAGGTGGAGAAGGTTTCACCGAACTATGCAACCAGATTTTCGTTAGATGTCAGATTATAACCTTGTGAAAAGAAAAAGGTAAGAAGAAAGTAAAGTCGGATCACAAAGGGATGGACGAAGAGCGCCTGGTTTATACTCATGAGCTGGGACGGGGGGAAGGACATGATTAAGACGTCACTCTTGACATTCCAGGATTCGACTGGGCAATCAGACAAGCTTGCAGTGAGGAGGATGTAGTAGTGACACAATAGCACCGTCTCCTCCATAGAAGAAGAGAGCCGAAGAAAGGGAAACGGTTCAGGTGAGTAACATCGAACTGGCTTCCCAAGTCGTTGTGTCGAGCCGGTTACGTCATGGGAATGTAGCACTATGGCGAGCAGTTCCTTTCTTGTACGCCACTTCTCTTGGCAGTAAACGATCACCGTGATAGTCTCCGTTACTTCTCGAGGCACCGAAGCAAGCCGGCAATACAGTTCATTAGCGGCGCCGTAACCCGGTTGCAAAACTGTGTGCAAAGATCATTGATACGCTGGCGGGCCAAGGTGCGTGTGTACTCGCTACATGTGCCGTGGACATTGATCAATTGGCCGCTGATTGCACCGACGAGAACGAATGCTCAGAAAGATGTGGATCTGATTTCCTGATGGGGTCAAGCAGCAGGGGAGTTACGCAATGTTGACATTTCCTGGAGGATCAGGTATCTCGCTCCCCAACGTGCCTCTCGAGAATGTTAATGGCGAAGTTCATGAAGGCGTTGCGGGTCTTGGCCTGGCGATGCTCTAACGCCACAAGGGCTCCAGCGTGGAAAAACGGCAAAGGCACTGAAGCTTGATGCATCGCCAAAACGGACTGGAACTCTGGCATAGGAGGCTGGGACCACGGAGTGGCCGCGAGCATTGAAGCATCTGATCCTCCCTCCACCGGCAAGTTACTGGCTCAGATGGAGGAGTTGATAGCTGACAGCTATCCGAAGGGACATCGGAGTAAAGAGACATTGACCTCTAATAGTAAAAAGAAAAAGACATTGGCGATCCGCCTGGGGGACGGAAACCGTATGGCGGGAAAGGGAGGAAAGATGAGACTCGAGAGGGATGTTCAAATGACCTTGAATTCAGAAGTGGACTTCACTCAAGATACCTTGTGCGACTGAGCTCGAACGCTTGAAGAACAACTGAGAATAGTAGTAATTACTTCAAGTCAAGAAGCCAAGTATTTAGGAGGCTTGGTAGCGAATATGGGAAAATCGCGAAATTGAACATGACGCCATTGATGAAATTGAGAAGGAAATTGAGAAGTTAAACAAGGAAAGTGCCGGGAAGGATGTGGGATCAAGCACACTTGCGCTGCAGTGTGAGTCAAATTGATCATTGTATTACGGGCCCCCACAATCGCCAAGTTGACAGCTTCAGCTTGAGGACTTGAGGACCAACAATCGCTGGCCCTCGAGTTTCACATCTCCCTGTCCCCTATCGCCTTATCCCTTGGTTTCATTAGATACCAGTTGATCTAGCCATCCAGCAATCCATTCAAGACAACACATGAGCGGCGATTGATGGCTTGATCTAGATTCCTGAAATGCTTCTCTTTACCCAGATCGAATAGCTTCTAGCCTGGGCTTTTCGTGTCCAGAACCCACGATTTTACTTTCGCACACCTCAGCGGGTTCCTCCTTCGAGCGTTAAGAGATGCAAAATGATGGAGGGGATGTGAATGAACTCTACGCCCCGAGGGCCGATTATCGAATAAGTCTGAGGATTGACTTTGCCTTGGGGACGCTGCCCGAGACACCTGTCAATCACACCACCTCCAGGGCCTAGACAATGGACAGACCTAACTGAGTTCATCGGAACCCCACAAGATAGAGCGCTGAATAGCGGCTTTCTGGAGGATGACAAGAAAAATAACTTCAGGCGGGTGTTCTTTAAACTCCTCCCACGGTCCATCGAACTGATGACGTAAATTCGAGGATTATCTTTTTTTTTCCTTCTTGGGGGTGTGGAATCCTTCTGGAGAGGGTAAATCGATGGCGTCACTGTGGCTGTCGATGTTCATGACCTTTGCAAATAATCAATCACGGGTGAGGGGTGGGGGCAGATGGAGGAGATTCGCAAAAGTGCGCCTTGCTCGTGTCATTGTCATTGTGCTAGCTCAGCTCAGAGCTGGCAAGCAGCAAGGCAAACAGATTGATGGAACTCTAAAGCATCAAAGTAATAAATGATGGCCAATAAAAAAAAAAGTGAAGATAGTTAGGAATCCAACTCCCTGAACTCCTGCTAAAAACAGATAAGCCCCCCCTGCCTCTATAGTTACAGCGAAAACATCAAGAGCACTCTAGCAAACCAAAGGAGCAAACCCCTCGGACCATCGTAGGCCTCCCATTATGGCAATCATGATGAGAACAGACACCGAAACACTCACGGCACAGTACTTGTACGCATGTGCCCTTCTAAGCGTAGCAAGCTCCAAAACCCACGTAGACACTGTCGTCAAGCAGCCGCAAAATCCATCCTCTATGCCCTGTAGGACCTGGCATCCCACAATGCCTGTAATGGAGCTGTGGGACAAATCCCAAGTCATCCCGAGAATCGCCGTACCCAGAACGTTGGCCGAGAAGGTTCCTAGAGGGAAGGACTTGATTTTCGTGTTCAAAAATATGGATAGGTAGAACCTTGCAAGAGTCCCAAGCGGAGAGAACACCAAGGCAAAGAGCGCCTGGCCTCTCCAGCGATCGTTAGGCGGGAAGATAGCGAGTAGGATTGACGCCAACCACATCACCACAGCCAGAGGAACGGATATCCTGTCTAAGAAGTGGCGGATAAATCGGTAGGGCAACGAGGGCGTAAACGAGTCGAGTGCCGCAGCAAGATGCACGCCGAGGAAAAGACCAGCGAGCGATAATGAAATGCTCGTGATAATGACCGAAACGAACGCCATAAACGAATAGCCACCGTTCCTTGCCAACGGTGTCGCGATATCCGTGGGTTTCAGGTCGTTCGACAGGGCCAGGAAAACATCGCGTATAAGGGACGAGAACGACGTGAATGAGCCGCAAAATCCAGTCGCAAGACCAATGTAGAGCGGTATCGTCTTCTTGATCTCCAGGTTCCTTCCTTTCACCGGCGGCGCGCGGGACGACGACGTCCGGTTCGTGGCCACCCTCGATATAACTGACCCGGAACGACTACGCGTACCCTTCTTTCCGTGGCGGAACAGCATCCGGTCCTCCGTCAAGAACCCAATAATAAGACTTCCTGCAAAGTTGGCCCACACAGCGCCAAAAGTCACCGGTGCTCCTGGATAGTGCGTGAGGGCCTGGAGCCCAAGTCTCGCCAACGTGCCGAGAATGGAGAATATAACGAGGTAGCTATGCGTGTAAAGCTCAGTGGCGACGCGCGCCACCCTCTCTCGCCTTTGCTTCCTCAACTCCTCCTCTGGATGGCTCGGAAGTCGCGCGATTTCCTTCGGCTGCAGCGCGACGGGCTCGGCTCCCCGGGCGCCCTCGAGATCCGCGATCTGATAGAGGTCGTGGAACGCCTCCTCGTGCACGGGCGACGGAGCTGCCAGCTCGTTGAGGTTGACATACTCCTCCGGGAGGTCATAGTCGCTCTGTTCCGCCACATCCACGGTGTCTGTAGTATCCGTGGCGTCCGAGCCCTGCTGCAGCTCAGGACGCATCGAATAAGGTCGGTTCGGGATCTCGATAATGAGTGGCGGGTCTATGCCACTTGACGATGATGATTCGCCGCGGTCTTCATCGCGTGCCTGCGATGGCGGCAACCCTGTCCCTGTGGGTGCCGCAGCTGGGTCCATGATGTCGCTGGTCTGGGTATCTGTTCGCAAGATTCCACGGCGTGCATCGGCTGAGCGCAAATAGGCTGGAAGGTTTCCATCAATCACCTCATCGCTTCTTCATAACGGCGTTCCGCGCAAATCACTCGTCGTTGCAAAATCAAAATGGAGGTGCTGTAAGATAGTGAAGAGATAGATGTCCTGTTAAAGCCGACCGGCCCGGTTTTGCCAAGAAAATCTTCGTTCGTCAGTGTACTTCATAGCTCCTTCCCTTTTAATCTAGCTTCGCTGAGCTCGCTTATCTTATCGCTCGGACCCGCCCGCAAGAGGTTCCACGTCACATTGGACAAGACCAGCACTGTGATTGTACTTTGTACCTCGACAACTCAACCTCGAAACCCCGCCAAAAAAGCAGCAACCCCACCAAAGCCAGCCCAAGTGTCCATTGATCCAATTGATGTCGGTTGCAGTTGCTCAGCTGGTCCAATCCATCCATATCTCAGCATCTTGACCGGCCTGTCGCTATCGCCCACCGACACCGACACTGCTTGTTGAGGCCCGACGGTGTTGGCTCCCATTTATACCCCCAAAATCTCGAATGCAAGCTCTTGAATTCTAAATAAAACCCCTAATTGCCCCCTCTCTTTTACCTTTTTGCATTCTATTCCTATCCTTATTCTTTCACAATGACTGCCGCCGACCTCCCCTCCAATGTCCATGTCTCTACGCATCCGTGCCTCCAGGCCAAGCTCAGCCAGCTCCGGTCGGCGTCGGCGAATGCCCGGGAGGTGAAGGCGTTGATCCACGAGATTTCTACAATCCTGGGCTGCGAGGCACTGGCCAAGGCGCTCGTGTCTACGCCGGGATCAAAAGTACGATTTCGATAAGCCATTCCCGGGATTATCTTGAATCAATAAATCGACCTTCTCTAGCTTGCTCTCTAACACAGATTCATGGTGGAATAGGACAAGACGCCCTTGGGCTTCGAGTACACCACCACGGATATCTTCCCCAAGACTATGAGTCTCGTTCCCATTCTTCGATCCGGTCTAGGAATGGTTGACGGTATGTTTATTGTTATTATCATTATTATTATTTTTACTTCCACACAAAAGGATCTTTCCCCCAAGAATCCCCATGCTAACTCTCTACCGTTAATCCAGCCATCCAAGCCATCCTCCCCCGCGCCGTCCCCATCCACCACCTCGGTCTCTTCCGCGAACCCACAACCCTCGAACCCGTCGAATACTACAACAACCTCTCCAACCACATCGCCGACCCCGAAGACCCCTCCCCCACCGCCGCCAGCAGCCTCGCCATCATCCTCGACCCTATCATCGCCACGGGCGGTACCTGCGCCGCCGCCATCCAGACCCTCCGGGAGTGGGGCGCCCAGAGGGTCGTCGTCATCTCCATCCTCGGCGCTGCCGGCGGTATCAAGAGGGCCGCTGAGGAGTGGCCCGAGGCTACGGAGGTTTGGCTTGCTGGCGTGGATGAGGAGATTACGGGCAGCGGCATGTTGAAGCCGGGATTGGGAGATGTTGGTGATAGGCTGTTCCTGACGATTGGAAAATAATCGTAATATTATTATTATTAAAGGAAAATTAAGAAGAATGTGAATTATCTCAACTTTCTGTTAAGCTTGGATAGGAACTTGTATCCGGGACGAGATCAATTAGACTACTTCGTAGTCCGAGAGGGTTTGAGAATGTTTTTAATGGTAAACGAATTTCATGAGCATAAATATCCATAAAATTACACGACAGGGTACTCTTCCTCGTCAAGCAGCGTTCCCTCCTTCCAACTCTCCTCAACCCACTTGCTCGTGACTATCCTAGGAATCTTCGACCTCGAAGCAATCTCCTTCCGCACATCGCCCACCCCTTCCTTCTCGCCCCTTCCGACGGTAACAACATGCGTCAACTCCGGATCTCCCAAGTATCCCACAATCCTCCCGCCTCCGAATCGTACATAGTTTCCAAGCCTGAAGCTCGCCAGGGTCGACTTGCCCTCGGCGGCGTCGGGATCGTGGAAGTAGACCACGCACCTGCCGAACATTTGGCCCCTCAGCTCCTCGAGGCCGTGTCCGTGCTCTTCAAGCTGGCGCAGGAAGAGGCCCTTGTCGAACGGGTTGTGAAGGCCCTCCAGCTTCGGCATGTCCCGTAGGATTTCCGCGAGCTCGTCGACGTCGACGTCCCGCGCGTAGCTGTCTCCGAACTGGTCCGTGTTTTTATCGGAGGCATGCCTAAGCTCGTCCGTCGCGTGGAAGAGGTGGCCGTGGGTCTCGTAGGGAAGTAGATAGCCCCCGTTCGGCTGGGCGACGCAGTCCAGTACCCATTTCGGCCGAATGATGTTGACGCTTCCCTTTTTCATCAGGCTGGCAACGCCGACGAGCTTCTTATCTGCCACTATTATCATGCCCGTCTCGGGGGTTGGGCGCTGCATGATTGTTCCGCCATTCTCTTTGATGATAGCTTCGAGTTGCGCCTTCGACTTCTTTATCGGCTTCACGGCGTCGCTCAGCACACAGAATTCCAATCCTTCAAAGACCTTCGTCCGCGGACCGGAAAATGTGACAGGCGCGGAATCCGTCCCAGCAATCACGAGCTCCCTCTTAGCCCTCTTTGTTGGTCGGCGTTTGCGGCTCTCGACTTTCATGTCTTTGCCCTCCTGCTCTGCCTTCACCCTCTCGCGTAGAACCTGAAACTCATCCTCGTTCAGCGCAGAGTCCCACGTCCTGTCCAGTCTTAACCGCCGGAAACGCGGGAACCGAAGCGTCTGGCCAACAGCAAAGGACTTCGACTCCGTGACGCTCGCCCCCTTCACCGAGATGACGATGGAGTCCTTAGGTCGGATCCACACGTCGGGCTTCTCAACCTTTTCGCCGCCCGCCAAGCTGATGTACTCCGTAGGCGGCTTGTTGGGATCCCACTTGGTCCACTTGCCCTCCGTGTGATGGCGGATCTCGGCGTAGTCCTCCACCTTGAAGCCGCCGCCGACTTTGAAGAAACTCTTGCACTTCTCCGGGTTCGCGCCCGTCGCGATTTCGTTTTCGCCGACGCGGAGGCCGCAGAGGAAACTGGACAGGCCACCGCCGCGGCTACCTGAGCCGTAAAAACCCCCGATAATGACACAGTCCAGCGATTCGCCGAATTCGTCCATATAGTCGGGCTTGACCTTGACCCAGTCATCGTTACGACTATTGAGCCGGTACATGGATCTTGGGTTCTTGAGGACGAGGCCTTCACCGCCCTCGGCAATGACGTTACGCAGCTCCGTCTCGATCGTATCGGGAGTGGTCGCTACGACGTGCGGATGGATTTCTAGACGGCGAGTGACTCCCGGTACTGCGCTCTGCAGTGCGCGAAAGCGGTCCCGAAGAGTATACTGTCCGAGCTGCGTATCATTCAGGTAAAGGATATCGAAAACGAAGAATACGGGGCGCAGGTCCTTTTTCGCGTCATCTTCGATAGTGCCGTTCTTTTCCTTGTTTGCTGCAGTCTTGAGACTGCCAAACGCGTCCGGTTTATCCTCTTTCATATTCCACGCAACCATTTCCCCGTCGAGGATCAAGTTTCGGACCTTGGGCGAAAAGGCTCCCTTTAAAAAGCGAGTGAGGGCGGACGGTTCGTCATAACCGGACCCGTAGAGGTCGGTGTAATCTTTTGCCTTTCGAGAACAAAAGAAGAAGGATTTGCCTCCCGGCTTATCCGGGTCGTCCATCATATGCAGCTGCATCCTCTCGCCGTCGAGCTTCACTTCAATCCAGTATTCGGGATCATCTTCCGTCACGCCAAGATGACTCACCATCTTGGAAAACGTCGTGGACATTTGGAACTGGGCAAGCTGGGGCTGGAAGGGCTGGCCGAGCTTCAACCCGGTTTCCTCTTTGTGGAGGCGGATGTTCGGATCACGCAGCTGCCAGCAGACTTGACGCAAGCTTGAGGAGACGCTAAATAGAGCCTCGGCGTCGGGGTGCCAGTTGTGGAAGATTGTGTTCTCCGAGGCGCCGATTTTCATTTGCTTTAGGATGATGCGGATGAGCCAGAGCATTTCCTCGGGATTCATTCGAAGGTAGAAGATCTGGAATACCGCCAAATTCTCCGTCTCGCTGGACGACGCTGCCAACTTGTCAAGTAGCTCATTCACATCGGCGATAGTCAAGTCTCCCACTTCTGTTCTCATCGGACGCTTAGATATCACGTCGTAGCATCTGCCGGGAAAATCACCAGCCATCCTAGCAGCCATGGTCTGGCCTGGTAACTTCCAGTGGAGGAGATTGTACCCGTCCTCTGAGTTGCGGTCGATCTTGAGCAGCTTGACGAGAAGTTTACCAATGTTACTCTCCTTCAGGCCATAGACGGTCCGGTCGCGATCCTTGTCTGGGAGGATGAGGCGCATGGCCGGATAAAAGTCGTCGCCGACTTCATTGCGCCACCTGGTAACGAAACGCTCGATGATATGCCGCCTCTGCTCTTGAACGGAGAGGTGGCCGCCGGAGCGGGTCTTGGGCCGACCTGGCACCGGACCGGTGGCATTCTTTCTTAGTTCAAGTAAAGGGTTAAACAGAGTCTTGAAAAGCTCCGAGAACAGAAGCGTTTTATGAACATTCCGGGGACGGTCGGGAAAGCTGTTTTGCGACAATGTAAGCAAGGTTCAGTCTCCTGGACTTGGGTAGGAGAGAGCTTGAACATACGCTGCGTCTACGTCCCCCGCGGACGATTCTGCTCCGTACATGCGCTCATCCTCATCCTTTGCTTCAGGATCGGGTGAGCTTGGTCTCTTGACTCTCTGGCTCATGGTGATTGGGCAGTGTGTGACTCTCAAAGGTAAATGTGACAGGGCGCGTTTTGAGAGTGAAGACAGAAGAGTCGAGCGAAGGCCAATTCTGGCGACAACATTGATAAAATTGACGTTCTTGGCCTTCTCTGGAATGAAAATTCCGGAGGTTTAAATGATGAAATTGAATTCGGTCATAATAATCACTCGCGGCGCAGAGCTTGATTTCATGATGGTTGGAAGTTTGCATTGATGGATGGCACGTCTGCCTGGAGCTTCTTCTGGAGCTTCATTCAATGTGGAGCTGGATAATCAGGTATACTCGTTATAAGAATAGAGCATAAACTCGGCGACATTCCCATCTCAACGACAGGGTTTGACGCGAGCGCCATCACCATATATTTGTAGTACATCAATAATATCAAATCCGTCTATCGCACAATTCCTACCATGGCTCAGTCAAGCTTGTTTCCCCAGTAATACGTAAACACATCAATGCCGATAAACTCATCAGCATAGTTCCCGGTCGCCTCGTCCCCACCCGCCGCAGAGCAGACGAGCAAAGGCAAGAAATGCTCCCCACCATACTTCGGATGCATCTCATCCGCATATGGAAATTTCCTCCACCCCTTCAACGCCGCCAACCTCTCCGCCGTAGAGTTCCTGCCCACGGCCTCGGTCAGGGCATGATTCCACTCATCCGACCGCTTCTTAAAGGGCGCTGGGGCGCCGCCCAGGTGGCGACTCATCATGAGCTCGCCCATCTTCTCCAAGTTGTGAAAGGACGCGAACCCGGAGCCGACGACGGCGATGTTCTCGTCGCGGAGCTTCTGGAGTGCCCTACCCATGGCGAAATGCTGAGCCGGGTCCTCGGACTTGAGCACGGATACCTGCACGATGGGGACGTTGGCCTCGGGGTTGATCAGCATCATGGGGATGAAGACGCCGTGATCCCACTTTCGCTTGGCGTCGAGGACGGGCTCGAGTCCCTCCTTCTCCATCGCGGCCTTGATCTTTTGCGCGACGTCGGGCGCTCCGGGCGCGTCGTACTTGAGCGAGTAGCTCTCCTTGGGGAAACCGTAATAGTCGTAGAGGAGATCGTGCTTGGCGCCGGAACTGATGATGGGCGTGGAGGTGGTCCAGTGGGCTGTTACGAGGACGATGGCGCGGGGGGCTTCGGGGGTGTTGAGACGGAGGAGTTTGGGGACTCGGTGTTGGAGGGAGTAGACGATGTCCTTGTGCATTGGGTCGCCTAGGACGGGAAGAGGACCTATATTTTGTTCACGTTAGACCCCGAAAAAAAAAAAAAAAAAGAGAGAGAGAGAGAAAGTGTCCTCTGCTCTGCCCTCATCAGCGTAAACGCATCAAATGGAGTAGCTTACCACCACCGTGGGAGAGAGCAATTACTGGTGCTCGTGGCATCTTGACCTTGGGAGCCGCAGCGACAGGAACCGAAACTTTGGGGACCCTCTTAAACAGCGCCAGATTCGTATTGGTACTCGTATACTGGAATATCGCGGTAATCAAAAGACACACAAACGCGCCGATGAGGCCTCTCCGAAGATAGCTGGTCGACATGTACGATTTACTTGTTTCTGGTGCCGGGGAGAAGGTGGGGCGATAGAGTCGAGGTTATGTACGAAGTAGTCTGCTTGTCTTGCGTCTTGCTGACCCTCCAACGTATTCCCGCTCTCGAGGTTGTTTCAGATCCCCAAGAGAGCGTTCAATGTTTCTTTAACACCCGATTGATAAGATTGGTAAAGCTAACCGAATTGCATGTAGTTTACGTATTCAATTGTATTTGGGGGGATCCAGTGGTTTAAGCAGTGGACTCGGAGCAGGAGTGGGTTGCTGCCGGGTGGAGGTGGAGGTTTCAACGTCCTCACAAATGTCCCAACGCCGAGATTCGGAAATGTGGAGGATTGGATTAGTCAGAACTCGTATTCTCCTGATGATGAGAGTCTAGAACAACTGTAATAAAGATCGAACGTTTTTGGGGCAGATGTGGACCAGATGCAGCAAAGATTACCAAGTGATTTCAAATATTCTGGTAATCCAGTCGATCCGATTCGGAGAGTCGTTGACTTGATAGACATGATCGTCAATTTTTAGGACAAGCTGGCCTTTTCGGGACACGCATTTCAAATCTCGAGAAAAGAGGAGACTATTAACAAACGTTGGCTAAGCACGCTGTCTGCTATGTCCACTATGTCCCTACAACAATGATCCGATATTTACTCCATCATATCAACGGATCCGCTTCCTCCTCCCACGGCCTTGATCCTCGATCCAATCTCCAGCGGATTCCCCTCAAAGACCACGAAGTCGCTGGTCCCAGTCCCCTCGGGCTCCTCAATCCCAAGCAGCTTGTAAACATTAGCCGAGATTAGGTCCAATGCCGCCCTCTCGCTCAGGCGTCCTTCGCCGTTACGATGGGCAATTCCCGCAAACAAGACCAGATCCCGCACAACCCAGTCCTCATAGAGTCCAATGGCCACCACGACACCAGCGTCTAAGAGCGCATCAACGGCCGTGCCGTTCGTCAGAGGCGCGCCGGTGAGAGAACGCCTCTCTTCCCACGTGGTGCTGTAAGGAAGGAGGGGGGCGAGGACGACGCCGATATCAGCCCGTGCAAGTTCTTTGGCGAGGAGGTGGGATTCCGCACCGCCGAGGATGGCGACGCGAAGTTTTCTTCCGTCTGAGCTACTTGCCTGGGCGATTGCCGTCTCAACGTCCGACTTTAGCCGAATGATGGCCGCGATGGCACTTGCGCTGTGAGCGGATAGCACGAGGGGTAATTCGCCCTTGACGACCTTTCTGAGGAAAGCCTTTTCTGAGTAAGGGTCTGTACTCTTATCCTCAGAGGTTATCGCCTCGAGGAGCTTCGATCTAAGATCGCCCACAGCACTCGAAATAGAGGGCGTATTCCCAGTCTTGGCATCCAGAGTAAGCGTGTAGTGGACAGAAACGTCTTCCGACCAGACAGCCTCCTCTTCCAGAGCGTGTTCGGCGCCTGTTCGGAATCCAACACTGGTCCCATGACGTGAAATTCCTCCGGAGTGCTTGGGCGCCGTGATAGCCTTGGTAATGCCATAACGGTGTGCGACGTTGAGCTTCTTGCTATCGAGGGCGAGGCCATCTACTCCGCGACTAAAGGCATTGCCTTCGCTGGCGCCATTGTCCGTGTCCCTCTCCATATCGATTTCATTAAGACCAATCAGCGAACCAAAGGCAGTGAAGCCATTGGTCAAGTATCCATTCTTGAGATTGACAACCTTGACTCCCGACTCGGAGGCCGCCTGTAGCTCAGACTCACACCTTCCAACGCACGAGATCTTGCCGTCCGTAATAACAACCGTAAGGGAGCCCTCGGCCGACGCCCTCCGGGAGAGCAGCATACGAGATACGCCCGTAAATACAACGTCCTTTAGGGAGGAGGGGTTCTCGTGAATCTGGCTAAGACTCTCGTCGGGCACAATAGGAGCCGAGGCGGGTTTATCCAACTTGACCGGATCGTTGAACTGGGCGATACCGTCGATCCAAACCTGGACAGGGGAGGCGCCAACACTCAACGGGTCGCTGTCCCAGACAACAATGTCGGCGTCGAACCCCGGCTTGATCTTGCCTAACCTCTCACCCATACCGAGGTAGCGCGCCGGCGTCGACGTTACACTAGAGAGGGCGACATGATACGGCAGGCCGTATTTGTAGCCCTTTGCGGCCTCGAAAACGACATGCTGAGCGTTGAGGACGGGATTGTCGCTGACGTAGACCGTATCTAGGCCATTATCCCAAAGAATCTTACCGGCATACTCTGAGCCGACGTAGGCCTCAGCTTTGTAGTACATATTATCCGCGAATATGGCAGAGGCGGGTGTGTGGCCCCAGGCACGTTTGAGGACCTACACATGTCAGCGTTGCATGTTACTCCTGGGGAAGAGGGGAGGACAGAAAAAAAGAGGGAAAAGAAATATGCATACCTCTGGGACGAGGAAAGTACTATGTGCATGGTGGAAGGCTCGGACAGAAAACTTGAATTCATTGGTATGGTCCACGAAACTCTCGAGGTCAGGTACGGTGTAGCAGTGAGTGTTCACATGGACATGACCACGGAGAACAGCACCGAGAGATTCCCACTCCAATTCCTCGGGCAGGTATCGAGAGATCTTCTCAACACCAACGGCCTCGGCCTCGTCACACCAGTCATCCTGGTCCCTCACAAGCTTGGACGCCTGTTCAAAGGCATGACGGAAGTGCCAGGACTCTCCCATACGACTGAAAGGGCCACGGCCAATTCGACCATAAACGCGCTTGGCGTTCTCGCCACACGCCATCTTCATATAACGCCAGGTTTGGTCGGGATCGGCGAACATATCTTTGATGCTGAGTTCAGTACGGCCGTCATGTTTTCCAACTGCATGCTTGATCAGGAAGGCCTCGCCGCCAATGTTGTTTCCGGAGCCGGGGAGGACTAAGCTCGTCGTGACACCGCCAGATTTGATGACTTGAATTTGATGGTCCAAGGGCTGGATGGCATCCCAGGAGCGGACGTAGGGCGTAATATTGTCGGACAATTCGTTAGTATCGTCATTTCCGCGGATGTTGGGGAGAGAGTCAACGCCAGCATGACTATGCATGTCAATAATGCCGCTCGTCAATTGCCGTCCATGGGCATCATAAACTTGCGTGTCCTCGGGCAAAGAGTCGAGCGAGATTCCAGCTTCGACCTTTTGAATCAAACCGCGATCGACGAACACATCCGCCGTGATCCAGGAGTAACCCTTGCCAGCACGGGAATCTTCCTCACTTGTCCCTTCCTTGGGCTCACCGACCCAAACCGTCGCGTTACGGATGAGGGTCGGCTTTGTGCCGTTAACAAAGCGGCCATTCTGCTCCCGGCCAAGGCCGCTGGGGTCTTGGGGTTTATGCCTGAGCTTCTTGCATGTCTCGAGGTTTGCCTGGAGTCGTGTGGCCGATAGCTTGGAAGCACGCGACGAAGATCGCAGGCCGCGGAGCTGCTCGAATTGGGTGTAGGCAATAAGGAGAATACAAGAGAGGACTACGATTCTGAAGAGCCTCGACTTCCTCATGTTCCGGCGGCGGGTCTTGAGAAGGAAACCCTTTGGCGGAGCGGGGCATGGGTGCACCGCCGTAGCGACGGGTAAGAGACCCTCCTTTTCGGGGATCGTCATTGCTATTGAAATCAATCTCTTTTCCAATGAACGGAGTTGATTCTAAGTTGATGGTTAGGGCGAATAGTGGAAGGTTGACATAAGAGGAGCAATCAATGTCGAAACTGCAGGGTGCCCACCCGGTGACGACATTGATGACAATGAGAGGGTCGTCGCTAAGTCCGGCGACTACCTTAGCTTTAAGTCATAGTAAGTCCACCCAGCCCCATTTCTGCCACTCAATTCAGCCCAATCCGGCCACATCAGCCACTCCAGCCACCTCGAAACAACCCCGAGATATCTACATTCCAATTGGCCGAGCAGGCCAGCATGGTAAGCATTGGGTCTAAGTCTAAGCACACTGGAGCAAATCCAAGTGTCTCGAAATGCTTGGGACGAGGCTTTCAAACAGGACATAATTAGGAACAATAAAAAATGAGATCTATTTCGTCCTAACATTATTTCACACAACCGTACCTCTTGACAAAACTGTGATCAAAAGATTCCAATAGTGGCTGATTTGTTCTTCTCGATAGTGGCAGCCTCAGATCAATAAGTTGTATTCTTGCCCCCATGCATCTCTGCTTTCCCCTTAGGCCGATGATCTATGTGATGTCCCCCATGTTAACCGACAACGTTAGGTAATCGGTATGGATCGGATTCTACTTACACTTCTGAGGTAGCTCACAATGTGTGAATATACTGAAGAACCTCGATGGTGCCTTCCATTGTGGGTACTTTTGGCCATCCCTTGCCTTGGACAATGTGTGCGAACAATGCGTCGTATGTGGATATTCACCAACTTGGCTATCAATTGGTTTCCCTAGGAGAATTGCTCGGTGGAGCTTTCTCCAGGTAAAGGCGCAGTGGGAGTCGTGGTATTCCAGTGAGACGTAGGTGGGATTCGGGCCACCTGTTCGCCTCATGACTTCCTCCGACAGCTCCTCGTTGCCCTCAGGATCAGCATACCAGTGCCAATCGCCGTGTTCCATGAATTCTCTCTCAAGCTCCTCATCGTAGCAGTCCGGATGTACCCAGGCTCCGGGTATAAAGTCAAAGACGCAGCCGTTCTTTAGCGCTTCCTCCGAAGAATTGCCACAATGTCCCGACCCAAATGTTTTGGAGAGATATGGATCGGAGACAACAGCTGGAGAATAAAGACCGAGAAGGTAGAAAAAAGCGGCAAAGATTAGGCCAGCGATGGCATAAAGGACGAGGATGGTAAACCGTCGCCGTGTCATCTGATGCTTGTCGCTCGCAGGAAGGGTGAAGCTCGAGGCTTCAAGACTGCTAAGAGAGTCGTCTCTCTCATATCGCAGCTTTTGGTAATCATTGTCGAGTAGTTTGTGCTTTTGCTCTTCCATTTTCAACAATGGGAGAAGCTGAGAACAAGAGGGGCATGCCTCCCTCTACCAGGGAAAATAAAACTGCCCTGAGAAGAAAAAGTGTATATGAGATGCCGGATTTCTTGTCTTTCAGATCTAACGACATGGTTCCAGACTCTGTACTTCAGAACAGCTGAGCAAGGTGCACCACGATTATTGCCGAAGTACTGAATACTTCTCTGTGACCTCTATGACCTCCACGGCCCAGACAAAAGTACCATACGCCAGCGTCTGTGCCATACCTCCTATCAGGTGTAGGGATTTCCTGTCTTCCGGAACTCCTTGTCACCGATGCTCCATGTGTGAGCCGAAGGGTGGGAGTTGGGGGCGGAGAGGATGCGATACGACGAGGACCCGTAAAAGCCCCGCGCGGCATGGAATCCTCCCCTCCTCTGTTACGTTGATTGGGCAGAATAAAGGCTCGCGTCCGAGGAAGCGGGGGTTTTCATCCGCTCAGCGGAAGGAATCGGCCCCGTTGGTCTTGTGCTCCGGTCATACCAATCCATCTACCAGAGCATGATTGGAAATAGCAAAGTTCCCTACAGCTCGCACATGGTGAGTTCGCATATGGCGAAAAATGCCTAGCAATGGCGCAGGCTTTTACCGGACCAGTGAAAACCAACACCAGGGCTGTTGGTTGGCGGGGAAAGCAACTCCAATGCAAGGGTGGTCTTACTCGTGTCGTGCCGCTACCTGTTCTGCAAGTCCTTTTGTCTCCAATGCATTCAATGCAAAGCAGCTAAGCCGCACTCTCCACCTGGGAAGGCACGCCAAAAGGTTACACAGGACTACACTCAATTTGACGCTCAGCAAAAGTGCCATAGCCGCCTGAGAATGCAGCGCCGATCTCCATCCGCAGAGACAAGAAGGTAGAGGGTGGCAGCGCAGGGCGAGTTGAGCTGACCCTCCATCGTATGGAGACTCCGATGGCGGCATGGAAAACCCGACCCCGCCGGGGCAGTGAGATGATAGGGAAATGGAAGGTAGGGATTCGAATGAGAACCCACCACGGGACTGGAGCTAACTTTGCGTTGGTTTCAAGATAGGAGTGTAGGGTAGATAGTCCCTGCCTGGCCTAGAACGCTTAGTGTATGTGTTTGTATCTAAGACACAATGAATTTAGACCATTGCTAATATCGCATTGGTCTTGAACCTGTTTCCCACGCCAATACTTTTACACCACCTAACTTCCTTGGTACATATCCTGTAATGGCTTCTGAGGAAGAAACTCTACTCTCGGAGAAACGAGACAGTTTGCTCTGGGACTACAACAAACAAAGCTCGGAAGAAGATGACGTTGACGTTCTACAACCTCCCCAACTGCATATCTAGTCGCGGGCTCACAGGACCTGATGCTTCTATTCACTTGTGATCTTCCTTCTCCTCACCACTTCCGGCGTCTTCACTGTCATCTTCATCGGCACTTTCGCCAAAGGCAGGGCCCACATCACCACTCTAGGCCGCTCAATGCTTCGGCGAACCCCGACGCGAGTTTTACCGAATCGATCGACTGTGGTCGAACGGCCTCTGAGGCCCGCGAACGAAGCTGCATATCCGATCTCATGCTTTCGACATGGATCCACGAATCCTGCTCTGACTGCCAGTTGATCAATAAATATCTTCTTGAGGGAAACTACATATACTACTACGTTACGAATATGGAGCATCAGATGCCTGAGGAAGAAGTTTGGCGTGGCGAGTATAGAGCTATTTGGACCCAGGCCGAGTTCCATTTTCGACACTGCATTTACCTGATGGACATGCAACTACGGTCGTACAACACAGGACGGCCAATCGAGGTGTCGATAATACAACTTTGGCCACACAGATCACTGTGTTAACTTAGCCCTTGGTCAAGATTGGCGTGGAAGAACGGCAAGACTGCCCACACTGGTCGGAAAATGCGGATTTCCGAAGATGACATAGATTTCTTAGTACTATTTAAAGCCATTGAGATATTCCTCAGAAATTTCGTGTACTCGACTAGATCGATCAATGATAGAACTAAGTTGAGTTGCCTGGTAACTCTCTGCATTTTTCCCACCGAGTAAGGCGTGCCTCTCCCTCCCTCTTGGTAACAGGGCCCTGAGCCGGCTGGCTTCAACTCTAGCACCATTTACTTTCTGGGAGAGACCAAAATGCCGCAACATGATATACCAAAAAGAAAATGCGGACTGAGTCAATTCTTTTGGCTGCCAACTTCAATTTCTAGTCCAACCATCAATAGGAGTTTTTAAAGGACACCTGAATTTAATGCATTCAGATGATATTGGCACAAAACCTGTAGTGACATGTCCCCCTGTACCCCGAAGTCCTTCATTCATTCCCACTTAATATTGCCGCTCGAACTACATGATGATTTTTGTCCCAGGGTTGGCCCCGTTCAGGTGGTTAGGGTTCGTCTTATTCGGATTCATGAGCCTGTACCAGTCATCGGCGGCGGGTAACTCCTTGACTCCCGGCGGCTTCCTGACGATCTTCGTGTACCTGTCTACATCGAGGGTGTTTTCCAGGTGCCAGCGCGTTATGGCGTCAAAGTCGACACATTGGCGGTTGATGCTGAATATCGGGAATGGCCTTTCGTGATTTTCGACCCAGTGGTAAGTGACGAGGTTGAGGTTGCCGCTGCACCGGAGCTCTTGCATGAGAATGTCGACGCAGTGATCAATGTGAAACTTCCATTGAGGCGTCTCGCGACCCTTGAAAGCCTCGGGATAGAGCTCTCCGTGTGCTAGTTTTCGGAGCGAGTTCAGGCAATGGAGCTGGTGATAGACGTCGAGAGCAGCCACGTAAGCATCGTCGCCGAGGCCCCAATCTTTATCGTCTAGCTTCGCAGCCGTGGAAGGATCGACACCCATGGCACGAAGTTGTCGTGCTGTTACAGGAAATATTCGGTTTCTTGCATAGTCCTCCCATTGACTATCCGTCTCTTCGTTGAATTGTCTGGCCATAGATGGGTTCTCAGGTGGCCAAAATGTGCCGTTTATCTTCTTAACCTGCGACTGGATGCGGAAAAGGTCATGAATAGGTGCTATAGAAAGTTAATACTGATAACAAGATCAGTCTGGTGGGTTCCAGACTTAAAGACTGAGGTCTTACTGTATGATGACACTCTCCTGAATCTTGCGTTGAGTACAAGATAGTTGCTGTAGAACCACGTTCCGAAGAGCAATGTTGAGACAGAAAAGAGGACAAGGTTTAAAAGAGACAATCCAATAATGAAATTTCTCGTCGGTCGACTTGAAACTATCGACGGTGTCTTCTCCAGGAGCAAGCCATCATCTTCGCTCGCCGAGGTTGAGTCTCTCGGCTCCGGCGCGCTCGAAATTCTGCTATACTCAGTCTCCTTCATGACGGATACTCAGCAATGTCAAACGTTGAAGACTGGAGTAATGACCGCTGGAGGGATTTCTCGATTGCACCGATCCTAAATGGATATTCCGGCCCTTCGGGCGAGGTTTCGGTTAAAAGTTGGACGGTAAATTGATATCTCCGGGGTGCGGCCCAACCCACAACTTGGCCTCAGTTGGACGTCGTGTTTGGATGTGTCTAGGGGTAGGACTGGGCCGGTGTTTGAGGGGTATGAGTGGTGTCATGCAGCGGGAGGCTGTAACCTGTTGGACGATCGTTTAGTACTGGTCTTGTGGGAGTGTTTACTGCAATCGGACGCTTGGATACATCCAGATGCATACATGATGACTGCATCAACATGTTTTGCCAACAGAAACACAGACGAAAAGTGCGCACACCAAAGTCCATTTTCGGATTCTAAGCTGAACTCTGGTATCTCAGGGACGTTTTAAGTTTCTCACCCGCTGCCAGCCCTCTCGACACGCCTCAAGCCCGCTGGTAGGATGACAGACCGCTAGCGAGACACTCAACGCGCTCCGTAAGCTGTCCGTGACCTCCAAAAAAGCTCCAACCGTCGATACAAGCCTCCACGGCCGCTACGAGCCACCACTTCCGCAAAAGCGCCGACGTACTGGAAGGACCTGTGACAAGACGACACCGCCAGGAGGACGGTGCTGCAGGGGAGCAGGGCTGGCAGCTGGTAGGTAACCAGTAAAAGTGGCGATCCCTGGTGCTTAAGAGGGCGACTCTTGAAGGTTGCCTTCGGATGTAATATCGGATGTAATGTGAAGCGGTGAGGAGGAGTGTTGCATCGATAAACTGAGCCTTTATGTGGCCCTGCTCTGTACGTCACCTTCGTTCCTTTCTTGAATTGAAGCGGGTTGAAGCAGGCCTGAAGCTTCCTCCCTCTCCGATCTCGGCAGGTGGGGGGCAGGCCCTCCAACTTGGCAAGGGCGGGGAGGGGGCGAGTTGCGTTGCTAGTTTGACATGATTTCGGGTCTTAGTCATTATGCAAGGGTTTATCTCATGACACATTGTTGTTTGCCCAAATTTGCTGCACACTCGCGAAAGCATGCTATTTCGGACGAACAAGCCTCCGTCTTTGAAGAAACGCAAGCCTCTTGGACGAACTCCGTCGGACAAGTATTGCAACCATGGCGGAACACAACATTGTTGTTTTTGCGGGCGACCACTGTGGGCCAGAGGTGACTCACTACCCCCGAGCTTTCCCACCTTAACTCTGGCTGGAGAGAGGCTGACTTTGGTTATTTGTCAGGTTATTGCTGAGGCAATCAAGGTACGAGTCTAGTATTTGCGACCTGCAGTTGAGCACGTCTGACGCAGGATTCAGGTTATCAAGACGGTCGAGGAGCTGAGCCCGACTGCTGGCAAATTCAATCTGCAGTACCACCTGCTCGGAGGGGTAAGTCGTCCCCCGACGACGGATCACACGGGCCCAAAGACATCTACGAGAGAAGTCTCTTGCTAACCTCGGCGTTTCTCCCCAGTGCTCCATCGACCAGACCGGCACCCCCCTCACAGACGAGGCCCTCGCCGCCGCCAAAGCCGCCGACGCCGTGCTCCTCGGCGCCATCGGCGGCCCTGAATGGGGCACCGGCGCCGTCCGCCCGGAGCAGGGCCTCCTAAAGCTACGCAGTGAGATGTGCGCCTATGGAAACCTCCGTCCCTGCTTCTTCGCGTCCGACGCCCTCGTCGAGTCCTCCCCCCTGAAGGCGTCCGTCTGCCGCGGCATCGACATGATGTTAGTCCGGGAGTTAACCTCAGGCCTGTATTTCGGAGAGCGAAAAGAGTACGATGGGGCTAATGCGTTCGACACTACTGTTTACACGAAACCAGAAATCGAGCGTATCGCGCGGCTGGGCGGCTACTTGGCCAGGACTAGGGGAGACTCGCGGGTTATCTCGCTAGACAAGGCAAACGTGTTGGCGACAAGCAGACTCTGGCGTTGTGTCGTTGAGGAGGTCTTTAAAAACGAGTTCCCTGATCTGAAGGTTGAGCATCAGCTTATTGATAGCGCGGCCATGATTATGGTCAAGAACCCGACGAAGCTGAATGGCGTCATAATAGCACCCAACTTGGCAGGTGAGCGAGGCCCCTCGTCTACCTCGAAGGCGGTTTAGCTAATGAGTTTTCAGGGGATATTCTCAGCGACGAGGCGAGCGCCATAGCTGGAAGCATAGGGCTCCTCCCGAGCGCGAGTCTCTGCGGGATTCCGAGCTCTGCAGTGCCTTCTATCTATGAACCGATTCATGGTGAGGCTCCTGTCCTATTCGAGCCCTCATATAGACATCAGTCGCTAACGCAGATGACAGGTAGCGCGCCGGACATATCAGGGAAAGGGATTGTCGTGCGTCAAGACCTCGTTTTGGGCGATTCCTATCCATTCGCTGCAAGTAAATAGCTGACATCATTTCCAGAATCCCATTGGCACCATTCTTTCCGTGGCCATGATGTTCCGGTACTCTCTGAATCTCGCCCACGAGGCTAAAATCGTCGAGGACGCGGTCCGCGCCGCCATCGACGCCGGGCTAAGAACCAAGGACATGGGCGGCAGCACGGGCACCGCAGAAGCAGGAGATGCCATCGTGGCTGAGCTGGTCAAGATTCTCAAGGCGTGAGATGTCTCACGCGAAAAGGAGGATAGACAGAGAGGCTGAAACGGGAAAATAGGGGTGGAGGGGTGGAAGATTTGAAGAAAAATAGTGGCTGGGAAGCGAAATGAGTCGAGAACAGAAGTGGTGGGGAAAAGTGGCCACTCTCGCTAACCCAAATCTCGCACACTTTTCGTCTGTGAATACCAAAGGAACTGCTACGGCATAGACCATAGACCCACCTAGATGCGTCGCCACAAACGCCGTGTAACGTCTTGTTCATCCGAAAGCGGATGCGAGAACCTGTCCAGTAAGACCAAGGCAAGCCCAATATTTACATGATCCAACAGAATATCGGAGTCTTCACGCCCCAGCTAACCAGTGTTTTGGGAGCACCTTGCCATAGCAAAAAAAGAAACCCCCCCCCCCCAACAAAAATAACTCACGAAGTATAGGCATACGTGCATTAGTTATCCCCAGTAGAATCGTGAAGCCTATATGTCAAAGCGCCGAAGTACCCATATTGATTGTGCTCCCAATGGGTGGGATGTATGGGATCGGCGGTTGTCGTCATCCGTCCTAGTAGATGTAGAAACTAGGATTGTAGATTATATGTATAAAGTCTCATCCATCTGCCCATCTGCCCATCTGCCCATCTTCCCTCAAATTCGTCGACTATCGAACAACCAACAAGATTTAAGTCAGCTCTCCCTACGACTCCAACGTATCCACCATCATTCTTCTCACTTTGTTTTACTGCATCTCAGTATCCACAACTCTCGCCACCATGCAGACCTCTCGTTTCATTGGGGTGCTGGCCGTTTTCGTTACTCTGGCTGTCGCCCTCACCGTTCCGCAGCAGGAGGAGCGTCGTGACGTGAATCTTGACTATGTTGCTGGTAAGATCGGGATTCCATCAGCTTCGCAAACAACCAGGCACTAGAAATAAACAAGCTAATGAGTCGATGCAGAGTACAATGACAACAATGCCGTTGAATTCTGATATTGAAGAATGGGCAATGGAGAAGATGGCACTTGATGGGTACTGCGGGCTGATTGCGAGGGCTTTAGGCCAAAGGGTGACTTGACCTGTGAGGTAGTTTGGACAAATCTGGTGAGAATTAGTAGCATCCTTGCATATCTGCGAATAGGTGGTATTTGAGGGTTACGATGTATCAAAACCGCCTCGTCAAAATTGAAGCAATATGCAGTTAGTTCTGTCTCGCATGCTTTGCTAGCAACTGCATGGTTCACACAATGTGACTGTGACTTGACCTGCAGGGCCACTTTATATACTATTAGGAGTCCGAAAAGACGCCAAGAAGTGGGAATCACAGGAACCGGACCAACGCCGCCATACTTGCTGATTACCGTTGGTTTGAACGCATGCAAGGATATAGTACTTACATGTGGGAATATATATAGCTGTCACATGGCGATGGAGTATGCCCTAGTGCCGCCCAGATTTCTATCTTTAGCTGCTTCATGCAAGTCAGTAGCACCATTTGCGCCTCGATTCCTAGTTTGAAGCTTGAAGTGCCGATCTCAGTGATATACATTGCAGCGAATCCTATCTATGTGACCACTGTCCATTTGCCTGCTTTCCTACCCACCGTCCCGGCCATGTATCTTTGACGAGGCCGTCTAATATCAATTGTTGGCCAAGCAGTTGAAGGAGGAGAGATCTGCCGCTTCGACGCACTGAGCCTTCCTGCAGGATAGTGGCACCATTTGCGCATCGAATTCCTAAGTTTGAATGCCCGTGATATCAATTGTTGGTCAGGCATCTGAAGGCGGGGGATCTGCCGCTTCTACACCGCACCGAGCCTTCCGACTCCTGGGTGGGAATGTAGTGGGGAGTGTACTAGGAGAGTTCCTTTGACTTCATCCATCGTCCCCCTCTACTCGCTTCTGAGTTGTATGCAGCTTTCTTCTCCCTGTCGTTTCTCTCGGTCTCTTTTGCCTTTCACACTCTCCCCCTCTCCTTTTTTTTTCTGTCCGCATGGCGTGATTGAATCCCCAACGACCTACCATCGCCAATTGCCATCTACAGCCCTTGTCTTTCATTCAGGCAAATCGGTTTTTGTTTCCCAATGCTTTGAGCTATCCTATTCTTGCATTATCCGAATACATGTCGAAATGGCGGATCGATTAATGACTCTTCTTACCCATGAACTATTTGAGACCCTGGTCAATGCCAAGCTCCCCTTCTCCATGACTGAGCCGCTTGACTTTGAGGATGTTGGCCAAAAGCAGTTCAAAGGCAAGGCCCCAATCCCTGATGAGGTGTTTGAGCGCGCCTGGCCCGTTCTAGAAGCTCTGAGTAAGGTCGGGCTGTCGTCTATGCCGGACCTATTGCAGTTCCTCCCGCCACCCTCACAGGATGATTTCCCACGCCAGGCCCTGGGGCTGCAGCTACTTCTAGACCAGATGCCCAGGCGTTTATTAAAGGACATTGATGGCCGCTGGAGATGCGCATACTTCGATGTCATCAGCGTTAAATACGCGCATACCTTGGACGCCCTACCCGACGAGCAAAAGCCGTGGGCATGGAGTCGCTGGAAGACATTTGCCACCCTTGACTTCTGGGTCCTTGCCCGAACCTGGTACATTTGCCCCTTCGTCCACTCAGACGAGGCTTCAGACCAAGAACGGGCCCTGATCTTCACTGAGGAGACCCGTAGAGTCGTCGAACAAGAGACTAGCACTACCGATCCCCACCGTGAAGAGCGAGATGCCATCATGTCCAACCTTAATGGTGTTACCCAAATGGTAAAGGAAGGACCACCTGGGGCTGGGGCTACCGTACAGATGTACGCGTATTGGATGTGCAAGCTCATGGACATCCATAAGCCCGTCGTGGACGAGTTTGGGCGTTACCCTTATAGAAATGCCTACTTTGGGAGAGAAAACACGCCCGAGGAAGATGCCTGGTTCGAGGCGCGGGGTGGATCTTTGAAGGCGCCCGAGGAACTCAAAAGCCGACTGAAACGGGACATAGATGCCGGGATTTGGACACCTCTAGGCGCAGGTCGAGATGTCTGACGCATGTTGTTGGAAGAAGACTATATACCTCAATTAGCCCTAATTGCAAGAGAGTGGCATGTTGCTCTTTTTGCGCATTTATTCTTACACATGTCACGACTGACGATGTGACTTATAGCCACGACAGAACTGAGTCTTCTGTTGTAACACAAGGTCTACCCGCCGACGGTGAGAAGCCACAGACGTTAGATGTTAGATATGTTGGTAAGATGTTGATTTGATTCTCCCTCTTCTTCTAAGATAGTAGAGGTGCTACATCTCCCTTTTATATGGGCTCGGGCTGTGGGAGAACTCGCTGTGTTAGTTCTTACAACTGTCAGGTCAGATATGCCAGCTGGCTGTCAGTTCTTTCCATCTGGCAGTTCCTTTTGTGTAACACCTTGAGTCAATGCTAAATACCTGAACCCTAAGGCCTATCTGAGTAAGGATTCGTTAAGTGAAATTTGATTTGATAACTCTATGATAGACATATGGGTCTGTAGGTATTGATATTCTCGCCTCTTATAGAATTGTGAAGGTTGTTGGTGTATACACTCTGGCATCTGAGGAGGCATTGGATAAGGAAGAAATAGAAAGGAATATTATAATACCACGACACTAATGGCATGACTGGGCTCTCAGCATCGCCTACAACAATCGCCGTGGACTGCGGAGGCAAGAGTGTCCTCTTATCAAAATACAAGATCTGAGGACTGTGGCGCCTACGGGGATACTCTATATGAAAGGCCTTTTTGAAATGTGGCTATTTCAGGAATCTCCGTGATGTCCATCCATGATCCCAGCTTTGCTTGATGAAGCCGGGATTTGATCGTCGCTGTTTGCTTATCGTTTCTTAGACCATCTGTGCGGGTTTGATGAAGCCACTCCAGCCTCCCAGGCTTGCATGCTTTCATCCTTGGCATGCTCGCTCTTCATCATTATCAACAACTTCTCGACGCTATCATTGCCAATGGCAGACACACAAAATACACATGCCAGGGTATGATTTGCCATGTCCCTTCTCCAGGAAGTGCTGATTCCATTTCTTCCATTTCAGTTCCTCCTTGGTCGAGGCGTGGTTTCGGGAGGCATCCGCGTCCTCGACAAGGACAGCCCCCATGTTTACCTCCTCACCACCCACGATACTCCGGGCAGGGCCTTCATTACTTTCCTCCTGCGATTCTTATGGCCACTCATGCCCTTAGTTAAGATGCATTGGCCCGGTCTCTTCCTCCCTCGGCAAGTTGTCCTGAAGAGCTTGGAAGCCGGATGGGACGACGAATTCCAGACCGAGATCGAGATGTATCATTCCCTAGAAAGACTACAAGGCAAATTCATTCCCACATATTACGGAGAAACCGAGTACGGTGGGACGCGAGCTAGCGTCCTGTCGTATGTCGACGGCGTAACATTATGCGATGTTGACATGGACGAAAAAGAAGTACGGCACCGACTACGCTAGACGTTTTCTGCGTTCTTCGAATACAGGGCTGTGCCAGACGACGCCCGGCTGGGGAATTTAATCTTGTCACAAGACAAGATAGTCGCAGTAGATCTAGAGGATGTCTATATCTACGAGAAAAATGTTGGGGGGGGGAGGGCGGGAGAGATAATATGCATGATGAGGACGATGAGGATGATGAGGACGGCGGCGTCTATTCGATGAAGCGTGTCATTAATAACCTCATGGGTAAATACACCCGAAGCAGGACGCCAGGCTGGTAAATTTGTCACATCAAGGGATCATTTATGAAATCTTCTTTCACACTTATCAATTGATGTCATAATGGCCGAAGAGTAGGCTTCAATGTTCCTTTTCTCGCCGAACATCGTCAGTCAGCTCAGTTCCTCAGCGCTGATCCGCCATTTCTCTCACGATGACGTTGGGAGAGTAATCTGAGATGCCTCAATATTTTCACGTGATTAAGCTCCGAGACTCGGACTCGGACTCGGGATATTAGAGAGGAGGATGACACTAATACTTCCGTAGATGCAGATAAAATCGGAGAACAAATGGGCAATAGACTCCACTCTCGTACTCCTCCCCATTCCAGGGAGGAGAAGGGTCGCAGCAAGTGATAATTTGAACGGGATGCGGAGAGCTCAATTTGTCATACGTTCGGATTCTGATCCTCACCCGGCAACTCTCTCAGAGAGACAGTGCGGACCCCGCTCTCGTGGCACCGTCTGACGGTTACGTTAACGATACGCAGAGCATCCATATATAAACATTCACGCTGCGGCCGGGAGTGTTCAAACCAGCTTCAACCCCAAGGACAATCATCTTGGAATTTCATCCCCTTCTCATCAAGAATCAATTGGCCTCAGAGACGTCACTCTTCCACATCCATCCATCCCCCCACCACAATGTCCTCCCCCACTTACGAGCTCATCTACTGGCCCGGCATCCCAGGACGAGGTGAATTCATCCGCCTCATCCTCGAGGAAGCCGGAGTCGAATACAAGGACACAGCAGTTTCCGACCCGACCGTAGCCGCTCAAGACGTCGCCGGCCAAATCGATTCCTCCAACACCGGAGATGCTAATAATCCCCCTCCTTTCGCCCCACCCATTCTCCGACACGGCGACCTGCTCATCAGCCAGACGCCCAACATCCTCCAGTACCTCGCAACACGCCACGGTCTTGCCCCCAAGGATGGTCCCGGTTTCTACCATCTCAATGCGCTTGCCTTGACGGTGCTGGACGGTTTGTCCAACGAGACTCACGACACGCATCATCCTATTTCTGTGGGCGAGTACTACGAGGACCAGAAGGAGGAGAGTAAGCGCAGGGCTGCCGATTACATCAAGAACCGCATTCCCAAGTTTTTGGGTTATTTTGAGAGGGTTATCAAGGGAAAGAAGAGCGGTGATGGACCGTGGCTGTATGGTGGGAACTTGACCTATGCGGACTTGGTGCTCTTCCAGGTGAGAAAACTAGCGAACTTGATTCCATTTCTTTTTCTTTTTTCCTTTTTTTTTTCCTTCGTCTGAGTATGAAGGCTAACTCCCGTTATAGGGTATTGATGGTATCAAGTATGCTTTCCCTAATGCAGTTGGGAAGCTCGAGGCCTCTGGGGAGTATGCCAATGTTTTCAAGCTGCACCAAGCAGTCAAGGACCGACCTCGTATCAAGGAGTATCTTGCCAGCAAGCGTCGCCAGCCCTTCGGGCTGGGCCTGTATAGGCACTACCCCGAGCTAGATGCATAATAGGTGTCGAAATAAGAAACCATTGAGGATAATAATTATGGAGAACAATGACTTTCTTTACAAAAATCACAAGAACTGCCGTGTATAGCAAGACTAATACTGTTGAGTGCAAATCCATCTATTCGGGCTTTCGATTATGGATAGTCGAGCTTTGCGACTTCATCAACCGAAGGCACTCAGCAAGACAAGAATTCCAATAAAGTTATCGTATACAGCCTCGTTCGTTTCTCTCACCTCTGTCGGCTACTGTACATGCAAGTACAAGAAAACAATCTTGGATTCGAGGAGGAGGAGGTAGACCGAACCCATTAATTGTAATGGACTTAGAGCTCATGGTCGACAGGTCGTGCCAGGGCTTTTCAAAGGAGGAGCGCACAACGTCCACGCTCATGTCTCCCCTGATAGAATCACCGACGATGGAAGAGATACGAAGTGTTGCTCGTGTCTATGCAAGTTCGGTGATTGTGATCTCTGGGGTTAAGTTCGTTGATCCCTCGAATGCCTTGCATGCAACATACCGGAAACGACAGTCTTAAACATATAGCTGACTCGAATACGAGCCCATCGGACCTAAGTTTAACGCAAAGATGTGTTAGCTTCAGTCGACTGTCTTTTCCTTCAGGTACTCCCATTCGTCTACAAAGGCCCATTGTAAACGGTCCACTCGAGACTGAGAAAAAAATAAACGACAGCAGCAGAGAAATAAGGAGAGACACGGACATCAAACTGTGGTAAAGGCCATGGAATGGAACGCTTCGGGAATCGCTCCAGTCTCACTAGTGGTCCAGAGAATTCTTAAAAGCGGATGAACCGCAGCATCTCCAGAAACAGTATTCCGAAACCCAAGAGCGCAGAATACATGATACTCATGGATGGCCTTTTGCGGCCACCGCGACCCGGGGCGCCCCTGCCGCCGTTGGACCTTACCTTTTTATTTCATCCTATTATTGTATTTTTTTATCCTATTTAATTTTTTGCCGGGCGGTGTGATACTGCCATGATTACATCCCAGATCAGTCCCGTCAGCAATGATGGTTGCGACTTCCCTCGGTGAAGGCGGTGTGATGCTCGGTGAGTATCGCCAAATCACCAAGATCACCAAAAAAAAAAAAATTCCTCGCGGATTAGATTGTAGCTCCAATTCATCAATATTCTGACCGCACCTTCCCTCGGTGAAGGCGGTGACGAGGAGTGATTGGGGGCACTCTCGAAAAACTACTTAAAGGCCCAAACCTCACCGAAATCCTCTCTCCTTTTTTTCTTCTCTTCCTCTTCATACTCATCACAATATCTCATGCCATTTATGCCATCTATTTCTTCCCCCCTCCTTTTTTTTCTACCCCACTGCTACCTCCCACAACGAGTGCTCCATACTCGGCTGTGGTACGTTTGCAACTTTTTGTGGGGAGAGCAAAGTAGACAGCACGCCCGAGACTTCTCGTAACTGTCCTTGATTCCCAAAGGTTCATGAGGCAGCTCCAAGGCTCGGAGACATATGATTCTCTTCCGCAGTGATTTCCCAGTAGCTTAGTTGTTAGGTTAATTGATGCGAATGTAATTGGTGGCCGAGTTAGGTTTGTCGTATGGATGGATCATCAAGTGTATGTGTGCTTTGTTGATGTTTGGAAGTTCGATTGACGACTCAAGCAGCCATGCAGTAGACGTGGCACTCGTGGAAACATCACTAAACAGACGCGTACTCGAGAACACATCGAGAATCGGATGAAATCAATTCGTCCCAGTCGATATCAACCATTAAAAACAAGACTGACTATAAAAAACCCAACAAACGCCCCATGAACGCCCTGGTAAAACGCAAAACCCCCCAGTGTACTCAACAAAGCCCGCCTCCCATCCATCCCTTTTGTCCAGAAACACCCCTTTACAGCTCTGCTCCAGAACGAGGCCTGCCGTTTTCAGCTCTGCTGCCCTCCCAACCCAATGCCCGTCACCCCATGTATACGCTCTGGCACCCTGCCAGCCGGAGTCTCAGGCGACCCAGGCCAGGAGATGATACTAGAGACGCAAAGCGACAAAATGTTGAAGATGAAAACAATAAATACAGTACCAAAGGAACAGTCCAGAGAACCGATAAGTGTCGAAGAAGTCACATCATTAATACAAGTAAGAAGCGAACACGGTCGATAGAAAGCGTTGCCCCAGGAGAAAACAATGAAACGATGGCGCCAGGGAAGATGCTGTCGGAATTCGATGCATCATCAGTCATGGACGGTCGTGGTATCGACTTCGTAAAGACATCGGATATGGAGGAGCATATGAATCATCCTACATTCTGATGCCGGGCATAATTGCACATCATCGATTGCAATCAGCATTGACAAAACAAACGCCGAATCATGAATCCATAGAATTAGGCGTAAGTTCAATCAAAATGCATCCTCGTCTGTCCACTCGCCAGCAGACACGATCCGGTTTCCATCCTGATCTACCATGACATGACCAGGATGCGGATGCGAGGTAGGCGGCAGACCACGAGGTCGTTTCGACTGACTCGAATAGGGGCGGTGACCGTTCTCCGGCTCGATGCGCTTGATGCGGGCGGCACGCACCTTGGCGTAGTAGGTGTCGGTGGCATCCTTCTCCGGCTCGCTGCCATCGTCGTACGTCTCCCAGTTCTCTGATCCCGATACCAGCGTCGACGTGTGTGAAGAATGGGACGTGGCGGATATTTGTCTCGCAGGAGGGGCGGGAGGATACGTCGAAGAGTTGAGGTGTCTTATCGAGCCTTGTCGTTCTTGCTGTGCGTATGAGTTGGTTGAAGGGGGCCTCGGAAATCGGTCTGCTGCTCCATCATCGTAGACGTCCTCGGGATCTACGCCCCGGATGATGGAGCCGAGTCCGACAGACGAATAGGGGTTCACTGGAGTTTCAAGGGTTGGCGCGGGGACCAATTCGCGCATCTTGGGAGGAGGGGCCCGCATCAAGGGCGGACCATTTCGAGCCGATGGTAGAGCCCTCGACTCGGGCCGGCGCTCGGGAGAGTTCGTACCGTGCTTAAGGTTGCCGAGCGGCACACGTGCGGGGATACGCGATGGGCTACCCTTTCCATTGGTAGTCGTCTGGTGAGCCGGCGGGCCACGCCTGGTCGCAGTAGGCGTCTTGGTCATGGCTCGAGAGGGCGCGGCTGACCGACCGCTATTCGTTCGACTAGGCGGTGCCGACCTGGGGGCCACCTTGCTTGCAGATGCTGGAGGTCCCGCTGGAGTCTTCGATCTGGGGCCATGTGCGGGTTTTGGCTCGTCTTCCTCCATGGTCTCGAGGTACCTATCGCCATGAACAAGGAAAGGCCGGCCATACTCGTCCTCCCATTTTTCAAGGGCCTTGCGCAATTCAGCAGAGACCTTGGGTAGCTCTCGGGCGATCCTCTTGCGCATCTTCTCCTCGCGGAGCAGCTTGCCGGGGTCGCGTCTTTCACCCTTCTGACCGCGCATCATCAGGCGCGAGGCATCCTTGGCAGATGCTTGAAGCTCCTTCTGCTCAGTAACCAGGCCCTTGTGCTTATCAACAAGCGCAAGTATAGGAGCGCGTTGCTCCCTTAGCGCCTCGAGCCGAGCAATCTCTCTCTCGTGAGCTTCGAGTAAAGCATCACTGTATACGTCGGAGAAGGCGGGCGTAAACTCAAGCATCTCATCCTCGGATAAATAGAGCGAGTCCCACAGCTCCTGGAGCTTGCATCGCGCGTCTTCGACAAACAAGTGAAGGTTTTCATGCTTCAGCTCGTTAAGGCGCGCTAGTTCGTCCTGGAATTCGTTGATCTGCCGCACGCCACATCCGCGGTTGGCATTGAGGAAGGCCTTCTGCTCGCCTTCCTCTACGCCCAACTTGTTCCAGAGGGCCTCGACGGCAGCCTTAAGATCCTTCAAACGCCTTTCGCGATTCCTCTTCTCTTCGGACAGTTTCTCTCTCTTAGCCCGGAGCCGCGAGATGTCTTCTTCGTGGAGACCTAGTTGCTCGGGGGCATCACGATAGTACTTGACTATGGCACCATCAGTCTGGGCCTGCGGCGTGCCCAGTTCCGCCCATAGCTGAATAATATGTTCACACAAGGCTTTGACGGTGGCGACACGGCGCGTGTATTCTTCGTAGACGCGGGTGAATTCGTTGTCAAGCTTGTCGACATAGGAGGGGGAAATGTCGAAGTTCGGAGGGATGGATTGGTTGGGCCCGGTGGGAGGCAGGGCGATTTTGACAAACGTGGGCTCTAGGTGAGATGAATAGGACTCGAGCGCCTGCACCAGTTCTGCATACGCAGTTAGTATTGTTTGGCATTTTTGGCTTCATTAACCCGCGACTGGGGGAAATTGGTGTGGCTTACTCTTTACTTGCTCGAATCGCTCTCGGTGTATCCTGCTGATCTGAATGTGCTTCTCCTTTAGCATTAGGAGACACTGATTGAGCGGATATGTGATCTGTAAGTCGTCGTCGTCATGGTAGTCCCGCCGCGGCCGCGAGTCGTCGAGCGATGCCTCCATCTGGCGGATAGTTGTGACGATTGTTTGTGCCTCATCGATCAAGTCCTTTTTCTCGGCAGTGACTCGGCGAAGTTGGTTGTTTAGGGTATCGGAGAGGGCGGCGAAGAGCTTGTAAACATTGTGAGAACTTCTAGGACGCGGAAACGAGGGGTTGCGACTCTTGTGCACTTACCTCGGCCTCACGATTTTCGCGATCATGCTCAGGTACTCCTATCTCGTCAAACAGCCCATGGAGCTGGTTGATAATACTATTGACCTGTTGGGACAGGTAGCTGGTGTCCATTTTGGACGTGTCCATGACGGTTACCAGTCAGTCCGGAGGTAGTTGGGAAGAGACAGGCGGTTGTTGTCACTTCAGATCTGATCAGATAATAGAAAATGGAGGTCGACGCGCGGTTGAGAAACGGCGATGGGGGAGGTGGGAAAGACGAGACCGAGACTCGTTGAGTGCGTGTCCTACCTAGAATGGGAAAGGGAAGCTTTGAGGAGAGCTGATTTCGCTGAGGCTGGTCTGCTGCTATTCTCCCTCGAGAGCTGGTCGTGGACAACCTTGGATGTTTACTCCGAGCAAAGATAGACGACCGACATCAACACAAGATCGCAAGGTTTAGAGGAGAAAGTCGGACGCATTGCACGGAAAGAGGGACCCAGAGTTCATTGGCTGGTCGTTCGGGTTTCTGGAGCTGGTTCTCTTTTTCCTTTTCCAGGCAGGCGCGATGCTATACGGTGGTGGTAGTGGTCAAGAGTGGACACTATTTTCTGGGATGGACGACAATCTTGGACAGACGTCTAGTTTTAGCAAAGGGAGAAGAGGATCATTGGCTGGAATGTTTTGGGTGAGTCGAGTTCTTGTTGACAATTTGTGAACATTGTCGAGGTCGCCCGGGCAACGCCGAGAAACACAGGCATCGCGTGAATGGCGGCCCCACTGGTTTCATATGGAACCCCGCCTTGCAGTATCACTGGCTCAATGCAGCCTCTAATTTCTCGCATCCTGGGCTCTAATAATCAGCAATTGATCCTTGGGTTGCAGAACTCGCAGGTCTTGCAGGTCTATCACCAGGGATTCTAAGTGCATGCGCCGACTCTAAAAGTTTGCTCCTTCTTGCCGAGTTGACGGCAACCGGCAACCGGCAGCCGGCTGAGGGTTTGATGCAGTGCAGTACGAGAGTGCGATCTCAGTGACCAGAGACGCACTTCGTACTTCTCATCATTGTTACCAGATTCCGCTGCCTGACCTCAGTCCCTGGCGATTTGTGTCTCCATCCCGGGTACCGTACGTCCCGTACTACTTCGTATCCCCGTGTTGGGCTGAGGTACGAAGTCCGGATCAGAAGCCGCCAACCAGGAGGACAGCACCCCTGTTCAGGCATGTTGAGATTTGGATGCTGGCATCAATCAACAAGCATCAACAGGTGAAGACGGGCCCATGCAACTCGGTCAGACCAAGAAAGTCGTTGTGGTTTAAGGAATTCAAAACCACTGTGCTACTTTTATACTCGGTACATTTATCTTCACTCATCAATACGATTGATCAATTGAATTGATCTTCACAACCCAAACTTCCTTCATACGCAGGAAACCTAAACCCGACTAATGCAAGGAACCAAGGTCAAGATATGTGCTCTTCAGCTCGCATGACTTTTTTCACTCAAACTTTCCGAAACCGCCGCAGAGAATTACGAAGGATCAATAATACAATAATTATTAGCAGCATACGAAGTATTTCCACGCTCCTGTCCAGTCAGCCACAGAGGCTCTTCTCGCATTCGACGAAATCTCGACAATGCCCAAAGGCTATTGATGATTGACGGTGATTCTGACCAGCGCTCACTTCCAGAAAATACTGGCCGAGGGTAATATATATCCACAACCCATTTGAAGGAAGAACATCTCGTCAGGTCTTCCGGAATGGCGCAATTATCCACCCACGAGTATTCGATGTCGTTGGCCCCAGGCCCCCCCTTCTTTGGAATAAAGTTCCATCACAAGTGAGTTGAGATAATTAATCCTTGTACGATGCATGTCCTGTACGAAGTAAGTTGCCTTTCCTTCGTACTTCGCAGTCTTTCATTACGAAGCTCTTCGGCCAACGCGAGACCTCGGGCCTAGGATGTTTATATCGTGGTGTATGTGTATAAAGTACTTCGTTCACGAGTTGTTGCTATCGGATTACCTGGAATGATCCTAACCAAGACGCATCACAGCTCTCACCCATCGCTAAGAAAGTGCAAACAAATATCTGTCGGATCAGTTCCTTGGCAAGCAACCAGGTGGTGATCTTCCCTCCCTCCGGCTCTCGCATGGTGCCTGATCTCCCGCTTTAACCCCGCCCCGCACTTTTCATAAGACCTGGAACTTTTCCACCACCCTGGCGATATATCCAGGCTTAATGCGTGGTAGAAGTCCTTCGCATATTATAGGGTGACTAAAGTGCACTAGGGATGACATACGTGGGTGCACGTTAATATCCAGCTAGGCATCAAGGAAAAGAAACTGTCTTGGATTGATTCATCGATGGAACGGCACCTTTGAATCTTCAAGCGCCCACGGCACGCAGAAATGTATCAATTGATCTATCGATCATATCAGAGAGCTGCTGTAATACCAGTAAAACCTTTGTCTCAGAGGAGAACCCTTACGAAGCACGATTGCAATTGATTGTCTTATTGTTCCCCTCAAATTCGATATCGCGGGAGCCCCACTAAAAACGTCACAATCAAATGTCAATGTCGACTCTCCAAGCAACATCGCAGCTGCCACTTCTGGTGAACCGATCTGCACACGGCTTGCCTGTGATTGGATGAGCCAGCTTACAGCCAGAGCAATGCTGGAGAACAGAGACGCACCCGCCTTAAATGTCGGTACCTTTGATCGTGCCAAGCTTCCCGCGAAGAGCGATGTCGCGATCCGATCCAACCTTGACCCGGCATACCTTCCGCTTTGATATCCATCGCTCATGAGTTGCAATTTCCCTTGCAGAACGTCAGAAGGTCCTTTGGTGATACAGACGGAAGGAACGAGGCAGATGCCTCAATTCGGTACACAGCATCCTTCGTTTCGGCAGGTGATGATGACATCGTCGAGGATGTGTCCATCATATTGCCCTTTCTGCATAAGTGATAATATTCCGGCGACTTATAGAGTTACATGAACGGAACACACCCTGCCGGTCCCCCTCGAATAAAGTCGCAGTCCAATAGGTTCCGCCATTTAATATACGGATTAAACGAAAGTTTGGGGCTCCAAAAGTTCTTCATCTACACTAGGCCCGTTATCTATATATATATGTCCCGTCCGGGGCGCCCAAACCTTCGTGGCCCTCCTCTTGGCTTGAGGCTCCATCGCCGAGCCGTCTGTCCTTCGTTTACCCCGGATCGTCGACTAACCGCAAAGTCAATCTCCTCCTTGAAGATTATCGCAAGGTTTTCTTCAAGATGAAGCTCCCTGCCTCCCTTGTCCTTCCCCTGTTCGCCTTGCCAAGCTTTGGTAAGAAGTGTTTCTCTCCCAATAAGATCGAGAGAGACATCACTACTTCTGCGTATGTCTCCCGCATGTGTGACCCTTCGTTGTGAAGTCGCGGCACTAGTCTTAGAGAGACTAACCTTGTTTACAGGTTGAAAAAAACGTTAACGGACTTGAACGGAATCGCCAACCGGAATGGGGGAAACCGAGCTTTCGGGTTTCCCGGCTTCAAAGCCTCCGTAGATTACATCTTGGAACAAGTCCAAGACGGTCTCGGAGATCAGTTTGATACCTGGGTCCAGCCATTCAACCACACTTTTGAGCAGACTAGGAAGATCTCAGTTACCGGACCCAACGGAAAGGATGTCCACGCTATCACTCTCTTATACAATCCCCCCACCCCAGAGGAGGGCATTACCGCTTCATTGATAGACACACCTGTCAATGACGAAAATGGTTGGTTTCATTTTGCAATTTGAATATAGACCGAACCGTCCACACACTGACTGCAAAAACAGGTTCAGCATGCACCGAGGCTGATTGGGAAGGAATCGATGCTACGGGCAAGATCGCGTTGGTCAAGAGAGGAGTCTGCCCACTCGCGGATAAACTTATCCTCGCCCGCGCCCACGGAGCAGTCGCCGCTATTATTTATAACCAGGATCCCGGAACGAACTACCAGAGTGCTACCCTGCAGGCCGAGAACCGAGACAAGGTTGTTCCCACGGCCGTCATCCCTCTTGAAGTTGGCACCGAATGGAAAACGCGCTTGGCCGAGGGTGAAGAGCTAGTCGTGACCTTGCTCGTCGACTCCATCTTTGAGGACCGCGAAACCTGGAATGTGATTGCCGAGACGAAAGAGGGTGACCCGGACAATGTCATCTTCCTTGGTGCGCATCTCGACAGCGTTCAGGCTGGCCCCGGTATCAACGATGATGGAAGCGGAACGGCTGGTATTCTTGAAATTGCCAGGAGTTTCGCAAAGCAGAAGGGCATCAAGAACAAGGTTAGATTTGGCTGGTGGGGTGCGGAGGAGTCTGGACTGGTTGGATCGCTCTACTACACCAGCCAGCTCACTGCTGAGGAAGCGGACAAGATTCGATATTACTTCAATTACGACATGATCGGCTCTCCCAACCCGGCCTACATTGTCTACGAAGGAGAAGAGATTGGCTCCAAGAAACTCTTCGACTATCTTAAGACGGCCGGGAAGCCAGCCGCCTACGGGTATGTCCAATCTAAACTACACCCTCCTACTTACATGTCTTGACCTTGGCTAATCATGATGTAGCGCTTTCGGCTCATCGTCTGATTATGTTGGTTTCCTTGAGCTGGGGATCCCTTCTTCCGGCCTCTTTACTGGCGCTGGAGACCCCGAAGACCCATGCTACCACCAAGCTTGCGACGATATCGGAAATATCCATTGGGATGCCATCACTATTAATACCAAGGCTGCTGGTCGCATTGCTGCCGAGTTTGCCCTATCCCTCGAGGGAATTCCCCAGAGGAATGCATCTACTACACCAGCGAAGAGCAGACGAGGAGAGGTTTCTCTCCTCAACTGGGAGACAGCGTTGGCTCAGGTCCAGCCTGTCCTGCCTTGCTCTCACGAGCATGATCACGATAACTTGTATTAGTGGCAGTATAAAGCGTATAGAGGCAGGTTTTATTGATCGAGACATCTCGGGACACAAGATCGGTTGTCCCGTGAGTGCCTCGTAAAACTAAACAGCGTCAACAGCGACTAGGATAATATCTGGTGGTCCAGTCTTATTAATAAAACATTGCTTTCCTTCGAGGCCGAATTCAGCCTTCACTCGTATCTTTTAGCTCCTCCACTTCCGCGCCGGCTCTTCACTTTATGCATCATCCCCATTACTTTTGCCCCTGATGAGGTCGGCAGCCTAAATGTCCGCTTTAGTAGATGTAATCTTTAACTGAGATATAGAAGAGTAGCAACCTACCTTTTCGCCAATTGCATACGCAGTAGAACTAGTGTGCGTCCCCGGTACAAGAGTCATGATCGAGCAATCGGCAACCCTCAACCTTCTCGCTCCATGGACACGCAAATCCGGACCCACAACACCCCCCAGCTCTACGGGACCGAGAGCGCAAGTGCCGCTAGGATGGGCAACACTAGGATTCAGCGTCCTCCTCAACCAGTCCTCAAACTCATCCGAATCGGCATCCATGGTCGGGCTCCTCTCCGCCGGATCCAAAGCCTCGACCATAGCCTCGCCGGCGAAGAATCTCCGCATGAACTTCAAGAGGACCCTGTTGAGGGCGACGTCGACGGGGTTCGTGAGCGCGCGGTAGTCGACGATGGGCTCGACGTTGCCTTTGCCCGTGGCGCCGTCGTCGTCGGGCGAGATGTAGACGTAGCCGCGGCTGAGGACGCGGAGGTTGATGGGGCTGAAGGAGGAGGCGCCGGTGAACAGGAGCTCGAGGACGGCGGAGCCGGTGCTGTTGAGTTGGCGGGCGAGGACTTGGAGTTGTTGCTTGTAGCCGGCGATGAGGGTCTCGTCGATGTGGTCGGGGAGGTAGGAGGTCGGGTCTTGGGAGAGGACTTCGTTTACTATGGAGGTGAATTCTTCGGTAAGGACGCTGAGGGGGAGGAAGGCGCCGCTGTTGGGGTAGGCTGCGTGAGGTCCTGGATTAACGATTGTTAGTTGAATGTGAAGCAATCGGGGGTAACGTAGAAAAAGTCTTGGATATACCGGTTTTGTTGGCCTCCCAGAGTTCGTTTGCAAGAGCGGCATACTCGGGATCACTAGCAATGGTGGACGAAGAAGGCCCGACGTCGACGCCCCCTATTTTTCGTGTCAGCCAGCATAACTCTCTACCTTGTCTCTTCAAAAATATGGCAAGATATTAACTCACAGTTCCAGCTGACTGAGTACATTTGATGATCGTGGAAGTTCCAGCCTACGCCGGGAAGGTGGTACTTCACCTCAACGCCGGCAGCCTCGAGCACATCCCTCGGGCCAATACCAGATCGTTGCAAGACCTGGGGTGTATGGAGAGTACCCGCAGAGACGATGACTTCCTTTTTGGCCCTCACCTCGTATGCTTTGGCGGGCATGTCTCCGTCGCGAGGAGTAAACTTTACACCCGTAGCTTCCCAAGCTTCGAGGCTGTCCTCCTCATCAACCTCGTCAAGTATTAGCTGGGTTACTCGGTGGCCCGGCAGGAGATGGAAATTGGGCCGTGTATAAGGTCCGTTCTCGTTGGAGTAGTGGCCGAGGCGGGCATAAGAGCGGGTGCGCGTGGAAGGGTCGATCGAGTTGGGGAACCAGAACACACCAACTGCGTGTCCGTCGGCGTGCTCTACGGGGAAGTCTATGCCCTCTACGGACTTGAACGCATCCCACATGAGCTCTTCGTGGCAACAGGTTAGCTACCCAGCTAATTTTCCCCCCAAGTGAGTGGGAACGGGGAAACTTACTTTGCGCGGGCCATTGAAACGGCGCATAGCTCGAGTGAATGGGAGTCGATCCACCGTACGCGGCCTCCTCATCGGACGTCATACCGTATTCCTCCTGCATGCGCTCATCGGGCGGGTGGAAGGTGACACTCTTCTTGAAGTAGGGCAACAAGTTGTCCCACCCCCATTCCTTGGCGTATTCTTCCTGCCACTCGCCGGCCGCCCAGACCCAAGCGTCGTAGTCTTCGGCAGAGCCGCGGTCAAAGATCATGCCGTTGACGGCAGAGCTACCACCGACGACGCACCCGGCAGCGACGTCCTTGGTTCTGTTGTTCAGGCCGGGCATCGGTGGGCTGGTGATGTTGTAGTAGCGCGTTGCACGGGGCATCTCGTGCTCGGAACGAAGGTTCGAGTCTGGGCCCATTGCCGTGATGGCGTTGGAGGAGTCGAGATAGCCGTACTCGATGACAAGAACAGTGGCTATGTTAGTGAGGGGAACGTATTAGCAGAACTTTTTCTTTTTTTTTTAACACTCTTCTTATCGAGACAGGCCGAGGCCAATCTTAGGAAAACATCAATCCAAATTTCCATTTCATACTATCTTTGTCCTCAGTGAGACGATCTGCGATGGTCAAGCCGACTGTGCCACCACCAACAATGATATAATCGTATTCCTCCCTCATCTGAGCCTGTCGCTTGAGGACAGACGCCGAAGCGGCGTGACCAGGCAGAGCAGCTACATGGCCAATTACAACTGGTGAAAGGACGAGGAGCAAAGAGACGAGCCTCAACGGGCTGACGAGCGAAGTGAAAAGAGCCATTCTCATTCTCATAGGCGCTGCATTTAGCAGGAACGATGACACCTGCTGAGTTTGAGGGTATCGTCGGGAATGGAAATGCGAACCCTCGCAGGTCTCCACCACCTCCTCTTCGGGGATTTATTGTATATATATATCGACCGAGAGTTATTTCATTTATCCCCCAAAGCCCGCCCAGTGGACGACTGGAAGCTCAACCAAGGTGTTTCCGTCCAATAGACCAAGCGAGTTCTCCCGCGCGGATGTATGGCAAAATACGATGCTATCCCGGGCTGAAGGTGAACAAAGTCCAGAAATCTGCTCGTTCTGCCGAGAGCACTTCAATCTCGTCGATAATTAACCAAGCCACGGGCCTTTTTTATAGAGTGTAATATGAATAGCTATAATTTTTTCTCAATTTAAAGCCTGTATTTGTTTTTCTCCTAACTTACAGTTAGAGATGAAGGGAATGGATCCGAATGCCAATGACGCAGAAGATTTGTCGACTTACATTTGATGTTCTTGTTGAACTCTGTGTTTCTGGCCGTCAGCTCAGCGAGCTCCTTTGCCTCCTGATATAGCCGGATCCGCTCTTCGAGGGCTTGTAGAGCCTCTGCTACTGTCATCCCAGGGGGGATCGGGACGGACTTGAACCCAGGGGGGATCTCAAACTTCTTCCTCCCCTCCAGTGATGAGGGGGAGGGGGAAGCCTGGCTTTGATTGACTTGGCAGCTAGTGTTGCTATCCATGACAAGAGAAAATGGTCTAGAGATGGTGAAGCACAATGGATTTACTTCAGAGGATCAGTTCAATGCTGAATGAGGCCGCCAAAATCCAAGTAATATCATATTGATGCCTGGAGTGAGTCACACGACCTCATTTCGACTTCCATGACCTGGTCTCCCCTTCAGAGACCTCTAACCGCAGAACTTAGAATGATCATCGAAGATAAGACCATGATATCACAGACAATCACCTAGGACTCCTAAACGTTTCTCCTTTAATATTGGCCCTTTGACTTCTTGTGTGGCCCCCTCCTTTCGTCTGCTCGAGTCCTCGTAACCACCACACTCCGTGTCCCGCCACAATGCAGTGATGTCTTGGAGTAAAGATGTTGTTGACTTGAGTAGGCCAGCCCCAAGCTGGACCAACACGGCGACAGCAAGTGAACCTTTATATTACATAATTACATATCACGTGTAGATGTGTTCCGTGGGGTCCGAAATCAAAATGGTGGGGAACATTGAACCAACTGAATTGCTCGCCCTGGCTAAGGGGTCTCACCACGCTTCCGAAGGAACTAACGCGCCAGTCCCTCCGATTTGAGTTTGAGAGCTGTCTTATGTCACCTTTCCATTTCCGGGTGCGGGTGGCAGTTTTGTTTCATCAATTGGATGGGCTGTAGTTTCTCTCATGGAAGCCTACCAATCCTTCGATGTTCCTCCAGTCTTTTTTTCAAGCATCGTGCCATACATTCTCTCAAGTACATCATTCGTTTTTTCTTCAGCGTTCCGACCACGAGTTCATGGCATACTTTCTTCCAATATTATAGTACACAATCTTTGAGCTATCCTTCGACACCTGTTCCCTCTTAGCTCTCTTTTAGGCAAGCATCTTTCAGTCGCAAACCCCGCCAACCCTCCTCAATACCCATCGTCCCATCCCGTTCTCTCTCTCCACCTGGCACCACAGCCCATTCCCAACAATGGGCCTCTTTGACAAGAAGCCCAAAATCTTCAAAGGGGTCCAACCCACAAAGATCCGCATCGAAAAGGTCCCAATACCGCCGAAGCCGAAGCCCAGGCCAGCTCCTCAGCACTCGTCCAACTCCCTCAAGCCCTCCTCCTCGCGAGCCGCCTCGCGATCCTCCTCCTCCAGCCACCTTTCGCCCCGCCCCTCCCCGCAACCGAGCGCGTCCTCCTCCTCCGAAGCGAAACTCGAGCGCAAGCGCAAATCCAACGCGCCCCACAAATCGAGAGCCTCCCCCTCCGTCGCGACGTCGCGCGTCGAGTTCGATACGGATTCGGGGTCGGAAGATGACGATGACTGGATCGGCGCGCTGAATTCGCGCAAGAGGCAAAAGAGGGGCAGATTAGACGACGGGCGATATGTCGATCCTAACCGCTCCCTCCGCCACAAGAAGGCCTTTGAAGGTCGCGTCGAGGGCTTGAGGTTTATACACGCTGCGCACGTCGCGTCGCTCGACCTAAAGTGCGTCCCCGTTCTCGGCGCAAGAGAAAACGAAGTCGCGGTACGGCTACAATATCCTAGTCTTCAAAGACCGGAGAGGTAAAGCAACTTTTTTTTCTTTCTATTTCGTTCTTCTACATACTCAACTACCGAATACACCAGTACTGACAGGATGCTTTCTTCTACAGATACGAACTAGTCTGGGGCAAGGATAAGATCGACGCTGTTAATAGCATCATCGCTGTTGTCCAACACGTCGCTGACACGTACCTCACGGAAGAGCAAGCGAAGCCGTTCACAGACCACACGACGGGCATCGTACGCAGACTAGAAAAGGCTTCGAACCACAAAGTCCAGGACCTCGCTGCATTTAAAGAAGCGCTCAACGACTACAACGACAGAATCCTCCGCCTCGTCAAGGACGGGACAGTCGCCAAGAACCTCGACAACAGAAAGGAACTACCAAGAAACTTTGTTTCGTTTATTCTCGAACAGGTGTACGACCGGACCGTTGCGCCCAAGGTCGAACTCCTTGCCAAGTATGAGAACGGTACAGACAACGTCTATGGCGAGCTTCTCCACCCCTTCATATCCTCTATCCTAGTTGAGAGACTCCAAATGACCTCTGACCAGATCTTCGTCGATCTCGGCTCCGGTGTCGGAAACGTGGTCCTCCAAGCCGCCCTGGAAATCGGCTGCGAGAGTTGGGGATGCGAAATGATGGAGAACGCTTGCAATCTGGCTGAGGCGCAGCAGAAGGAATTCTCCGCACGCTGCCTGCTGTGGGGTATAGCCCCTGGCAAGGTGCGGCTCGAAAGAGGGGATTTCCGAAAGAATACGAGGATTCACGAAGTGCTGAAGCGGGCCGATGTGGTCCTGGTCAATAACCAGGCGTTCACGTCCCAGCTAAATGACGATCTCGTCCGCATGTTCCTTGACCTCAAGTCGGGATGCAAAATCATCTCCCTCAAGAGCTTTGTCCATGACCACAAGAGCGCCTCGCACAATATCAACGATGTGGGTAGCACGATCCTAGAGGTAGAAGATTGGACTTATCCAGAAGATTATGTGAGTTGGACGAGCGCGGGCGGAACGTATTGTATTTCGACCAGGAAATAAGGGAGAGGTTCGGGAACCTTCTCGTTTCCAAACAAAAATAAGGTAGGGCCAGGACTGGTTGGACGGTATTTTTTGAAAGGTATTTATAGATATATTTCCTCGGTAGTGCCGAGGGATCACGATGGGAGGGCGGTCATTATTGTTGCCTAGCGGGCGTTTTGATCAGAAGCCGTCGTTTGGCTTTGCGCAGTCTCATCTCATGCTCTACACCATAAGCGAGAATCGGTAGATATGCGTCACATAGACTCTAGATAAATTGAGGTATAACCCAACCATCGCCGTCGTCGTCATCGCCATCGATGTTGCTATCATCGTCGTCGTCGTTATCACTGTCGTTATCGCTGTCGTTGTCGTAACCGTCGGCATTTTTCTTGGTCTTTCCGGCCATATCGTGTAAACTCTTCAGGCTAGAGATGGATTCCTCCTGCGACAGATCAAAGGAGCCCGGAAGTCGTCGCTTCGTCATGGCGTTTCGCTTCTCAGCTCGCTGGTCCTATCTGCTCGCATCGAAGAGCGCCTCGTTGGCGAGATTCATCTTGTCGGCTTCAGCGCCCTTCTTCTTCATCCACCTATCGACGAGTTCCTTGTTGTCCTTTATGATCTTGTCGCGCTCCTTCTCTACCAGCTCAAGTTGTAGATTCAACGCAATCATCTCATCTTGAACGTTCTAGCATTGCGTGACGTTTTAGTACCTCTCACGTAGTTGGTGCCGGGGAAGAAAAGGAGGTAGTTTGGACCCACCGCCGACAACTTCCGCTGCTCACGAAGCTCATGGTCTCTATCCTTAAGCTTGGTCAGGAGCTTGTTCCTCTCGGCCGTTAGTTCGCGAATCGTCCTGTCTCCGTTCTTAACTGAGCTCTTGGTCTTATCGAGTTCCGCCTCGGCCGTCTTCGTCCTGGATTCGTAGTATCCCTTCGAGCGGAGTGCTTCAGCTAGGTCGCGCTGAAGCTGTGCTACCACGAAGTCGTCTCCGCCGGTGGTCGGGGGGGCTATTTGACGGGATTTGTTGCTGGGTGGTGGGGGGGATAGCGTAGGAGGGGGGACGGATTGTTCGAGCGCGGCCTTTTCGGCCTCGAGAGCTGCGACTCGATCGACAAGCTGGGAGCCTGTGATGATGAAAGTCAGGCTGAAGAGTCCCAAAGACAAGGTCCATGACAATGGAGATGGGTAGGAGGAGGCGCACAGGCTTCAACGAGCTCCATGTTGACAGGGTTATTCTTCTCCGCCTGGAGAAGGGCGCTCAGGTATTCGTCCTTCCAGTTTGGCATAGCTGCGGTGATTTGATCTTTGCACGATCAGGTAGAGGGGTTCAGTAGAGAGTAAATATAACATACACTCAGGATTGGTTTGAGGTTAAGGTGAGAATTGGGTGTGAAATGAGTATGATCAATAGTTTGTGGGATTGGAGCTGTGTCACTGCTCCAGCTCTCGGGTGAGGATCAGAGTGAACCCCACCCACCATGAACAAGACTAAGCTTAGTGCTGTGAAATTGATGCGGAATGGTGATTTGATTAATGGTCAGTGGGTTTGGCGGGGTAGTTAAACAACAGCACGGATCAATTGATCAGCACAGCTGCCTAAGCAGTCTATTCTTACTGCTCCCACTCACCACTTTGACCTCACAGTAAGATGATGAAGTGATATTCTAATTTTAAGTTTGCTAGACAGTTGATAATTATAATATCAATTAATTGATGACTTCATGTAGTTTCTGTTGAGAAAAAAAATAATAATAATAAAACATCAATTAAATCCTGAAGCTGAATCCGTCTCATTCAGTCAGGAGTATCACAAGCCAGTGTCACGCTTTGGTCTCTCTGTAGTGGAGAAGCCCGAAGATTAGCCGCAAAATGGTTCTCTAATCATCCCAACCACGCTGAGCTCACTCATGGCCTAAGAGCTTAGCTTCCAAGAGCGTCTTGTTGTTGCCTTCAGCACAGCGCACACAGCCTCCGTCTCTCATGGGATGAGACAAAACTTGGCGATAACAACAGACATAGCGGGCGATAATGAGTTAACCCCTTTCTAGGTCTTCACAAGTATAAGTTGAGCCGATGGATACTACTCTACCCCGAGCGAGCTGGGAACGGCTCGGTGATAAATGGTATCGGCGCATTCAGCACTACACGGAGGTGTTTGACCTAGATCTCGATCTTGACAATTATATCATCGCCGGTGCTCCCTACGGTGGCGCCATTGGTACGTTTGAATAGATTTTCGTAATCGACGGCCCATTTCCATATCGACGCGAGTGATCCCACTAGGCCTGTTTTCTAACCATGGCGCAGCACTTTGGAATGATGACACCAAACTCCAACAATACCAGGCCACCAGAGCCGTCAAGCCTAGCATAGACATCTACAACTATGCGGGCAAGAAGCTTCGTAGCATCCCGTGGGAGAAGGGCACCATCAAGGGCCTAGGTTGGTCTGAGGAAGAGCAGCTCCTCGTGGTGCTTGCGGACGGAACTGTTCGCTGCTACGACTTGCAGGGCGACTTTACTCAGTTTTCTCTCGGCCACGGGTCGGACAACTATGGCGTACACTCTTGCAGGTATGGGGATGTGATGCGAGACCAGGCTGTCCCGGTCTACTTCTACTGACACAACAACTAGATTCTACGATCACGGAATGGTCGCGATGCTCACAAATAATGCCTTGATTACTGTGTCATCATACTCTGAGCCGCGGCCGAAGCTCTTGGCGAGTGTGCCGGAAGGTGAGGTGCATTCCTGGGGGATAATACCGCCGGCTTATACGCTATCTCGGTCGGTGGAAGTTCTTCTCAGTATAAAAGAGACGGTATACCTAGTCGATTCAACCGAGTGTGAAGATCGCTTCCTCGACATCGGCCCTTTCAGCCATATTAGTGTCTCTCCCGACGGAAAGCTAGTCGCCCTGTACACGACATCTGGCAAGGCTCATGTGGTATCAAGCGATTTCCAGGAACGGCTGGTTGAGCACGATTCAAACTCCAGGATTCCTCCGAAACACGTTGAATGGTGCGGCAGGGATGCCGTGATTGCTTGGGAAGACGAAGTTCATATTGTTGGCCAAGGTGACACGTCTGCCCCTTTCATCTACGACACGAATCGTGTACATGTCATCTCAGGTATGGAGCTCCCACCGCGTGCTAAGAAAAAGAAAACCGGCATGAAGAGTAGGCCGCTAAAGTGGATTATAGAACATGACGGCGCAAGGATAATCACGAATGCCTTCTGTGAATTCATTCAGGAAGTTCCTCGAGATACGTACCAAGTCTTTGGCCTTTTCTCCGAGTCTTCCCCTGCCTCCATCCTCCTCGATGCCATCACCCAGCTCGAGGCCCAGTCACCCAAAGCCGATGACTACATTCAGCTCATCCGCGGTAACCTGACTGAAGCCGTTGGTACCTGCGTAAGTTTTAATGGGACTTCTGACCACCTTGCAACCACCTTCCACCAGGTGCGACGCTAATACGATGATGGTGCCCCATGTAGATAAATGCTGCAGGTCGAGAGTTCAATGTGCACTGGCAAAAACAATTACTGAAAGCGGCGTCGTTTGGTAAATCTGTCCTGGATTTATACAACAGCGATGACTTTGTCGACATGTGCGAGACTCTTCGAGTCCTCAACGCCGTTCGATACTTTGAGATTGGAATTCCGCTTTCTTACGAACAGTATCAGCGACTAACTCCCGAGAACCTAATCAAGCGGTTGACAAATCGCCACGAGTACCTCTTAGCACTTCGGATTGCCGGTTACCTCAGGCTACCGACCGATCGGATATACGTCCACTGGGCGTCTACCAAAGTGCGGGTGGGCTCGGAAGACGATGATACTATATGCCGACTGGTGGTTGAGAAGCTGGCCGGGAAAGCTGGTGTATCCTTTGAGGAAATTGCCCAGGCAGCCTACGATGAGGGTAGAGGCCGACTCGCCACGGAGCTTTTGAACCACGAGCCAAGAGCCGGGCGCCAAGTCCCCTTGCTCCTCAGCATGGAAGAAGATGAACTAGCCCTGGACAAGGCCATAGAGAGCGGCGATTCCGATCTCATATTGAGCGTCCTACTAGAGCTCAAGAAGAAACTTCCTTTGGCGTCCTTCTTCAGAGTGATCAACAATCGGCCGTCGGCGACAGCCTTAGTTGAAGCATCTGCGGCAAGAGAGGGGGATAATACGCTCCTAAAGGATCTCTACTACCAGGATGATAGGAGGGTCGAGGGCGCCGACGTCTTCATCCGCGAGTCGCTCGTACAGCCCGATGCGCGAACAGCCTCGGACAAGTTGGCGCTGGCGGCCAAGTTACTCTCGGAATCCCGGGATACTAATTTCGAGCTCCGGGCTCTCAAGGAGGCGACTATGCTTCTGCGCGCTCAGGAATCTTTCGACCGGGATTTGACCGATACGTTTACAGGGCTCAGTGTCAATGAGACGATGTTCAAGCTCATCAAGCTCGGGTATTACGGAAAGGCAAAGAAGATTCAGAGCGAGTTTAAAGTTCCGGATCGTGTGGCATGGTGGATACGGTGAGTTTGTTGGAAACCCCCCGTCTCCCCCCTTTTCTTTTCTAGCCCCTTGCCCATGTCATGCTACCTCCGATTGCACCGAGAGGGTTCATACAGGAGAAATTTATTGCAGGACTCTTGAGATACTAACCGATTCCCTGCGTAGACTACGGGCTCTTGTCGCCAAACGAGATTGGGATGAGATTGCCGAGGTGGCTAAAACGAAGCGCAGCCCGATCGGATGGGAGGTGAGTAATATTTTGGCCCTCCTTTTCTTTCCTTATCTATCAAAAACCTCATTGTAGCGAGCGAGGAAATTTTTCTCTCCTTTCACACGGGTGTGCATGAAACTGACCATTACCTCGCGTCTTACACCATTAGCCATTCTTCAACCTCACTCTCCAGGCCGGAAATCCGAGACTCGCGGCAACGTTTGTGCCGAAATGCACCAACGTGGAGAACGGGGAAACCATCACCATGTACGAGAAGTGCGGATTGAAAGTGAAGGCGGCGGAAGAGGCCGTGAGGCTCAAGAATCGGGAGGCGTTCAACAAGATTCTCGAGTCGGCGGGGAGGAATACGCACGAAGGGAGGGAGATTGAGAGGATTGGCGCGGCGGTGTTTAAGTCGTGAATAAATGTCGAGCCTACTTAAGTAATTTTATTTAGGAGAAGCTCTTCCCCTCCCCCTTGATGTGTAAGTCGAGTATCATGACAACTGCTCAGTTAGTCTGAAGTACGAAGTAGACTAGGCCATGTTAATGGCGGATTTTGAGTAGTGTAAACCACACAGGGCCTTTTCCCCTTTTTTTTTCTTATTTTTTTTCTTCATTTTTTCTTTTCCTCATATTTTTATACACTTCGTTATTTGTCTATTTTATTATTTAATATTTTTGCTATTATGACTTTATTCTTCTGATTCTGTTCGTAGGGCACCCGCCTCATTTTTCCTCAGACTGGACCCTACACACATGGGATTGGAGAGGTCGCCACCAGGTGGAGAAAACGACATCCAAGATCGGTGTTCTCCGCATCTTGGCATGAGGGGCAACGTCGAGTCTAAAGTCACGAGGTTGGGAGGGAAAATTGGGGGTGGCACGCTTTTTTATTTGCAAGGTCAGGAAAAAAAGTGAGGCGGTCGGTTTTTTTGCCATCCCTGGTTTGTACTGTATGTAGACCCGGAAGTCTGGCGCCTCCTCATCCCCTGGGACAGCTCAACTGTCAGTCGAGGCTTCTTTTGGTTCTTCTCGAGAGGTATTTTCTAGAAATTCGAAAAAATTAAAAAAAAAAAAATAAAAAGATGAAAAAAGAGGCAAGGGGAAAAAAAGAAAAATTTTCCGAGGAAGGGGAAAAACTTCTTCGATCTCGTTATCGAGGATTTATATTTACACTACGAAGTAGGTGGACAGAGAAATTCTACTTCGTAGTTGATGGCTTGTTATGCCTTGATCTTGACCTGCGAGTGGGGAGTCGACGGCAAAGGGGGGCATCATGCAAGGAAGGGAGGGCGGACCCACCCATGCACCCATGCACCCATGTCAATGCGTCAGAAAGGGCGGGCAGGCCAGTGTTTAATGCCTCTGGATACGCTTAGATGACGCTAAGTTGTACATGTGCGTACACTACAATCTATGAATGTGAACTATTTATGCCACAGAAGTCGGTGGAGTCGTTCAATGTTGCTTCCTTCGTACGAGTTCGTACGACAGGGCAGAAAGGTAGCTACATTGTAACTATTCTGTCTGCATCGCCGTATATCTAGATCGTGGATGCTGTCGAGAGAAAATGAGGATGAACGAGGAAAGGTAGGGGCAGTTGCTTCTTCCAAAGTGATAGACAGCGGGGTGCATGATGGGGTCACGGTGAAGGTGGGTGCCCTGCATTATTTTTTTTGCCTTGCTGTTTTCGGGCTGGTATAAATTTGATGTCTGACCTAAGTGCTAAGCATGGGGTTCCTATTTTGAGAGTGACGGGATCAGTAAGAGACAGATTCCGAGACCTTTCTCAGGCTCGAGACATTGAGTTGTTAGGTTCTAGATGGACGGAGAGTGCTGAATGATTATTGAACCGAGACATCAATGATCGCCTGGCGGCTAGGGCTTCCTGGAATGGAACAAGCCTCAATGGCAATGTCTGAACAATGAAGCCAAGCCCAGTTCCCGGTTTTCGGGGGGGAAAGATCCGAGCTACTTGTAGTGTAAATTGCCATTGTCGAGGGTTCAGGGCTCAAGCTGACTTCCCATTTAGAGCAGCAAGTCGAATGCCGACGACAGCACGAGTCTCCGAATCGACAAGCTGTTCCAGATCTACGAGAATGAGAGCCGATGAAAAGTAAAGTTTGGCTCTTTGATTAAGGGTAAGGGACATCAAATGGGGAAAAGCCAATTATATCAATATTATATCATCCAATCAAGCAATAATGCAATACAATGTCGGCGATTTGGGGCGGCGTCGGAGATCCCAGTTCTTAACGGTGAGTTCATGGTGAACCCTCTTTTGGAGGCTTGAAAGTAAAACGGACGGACCTCACCAAAATCAGATCAGAAGCCGTCACATCACAGGAGACGTCAACGATAGAAGGCTTCCGCGCACGAAATACGTTCCTGACAAATGTTAAAAACTCTGGCATTTTTCCAACATTGAAGCTAGATCGTTCGTGCTCCTCTTGCCAAGACGCCAAAGGTGGGAGTTTTAGGAAGATGGTTCTCTAATATTGGAATGTTCGAATGATCTAGTTTACTTCGTAAACGAGTTATTAACGCCCATTTCTCATGGATGGAAGCCCTGACCAGCAGACACTTGGACTAACCGTTATGACGACAGATTCTTATCAGTCACGGATGGTTTTTGCGCACCTGGTAATACTTCGTCGACCACATCCTTCTAACAATGTCGATGCTCATAAACTGCCTGGCAGTCCCAGAGGCCTGTCTTTTTGTCGAGCTCGCTCTAGATTTCTGAAGAAGAGTCCACCACCAACCTCATATCCAGGGTTCAGGTGACTTGATGTGTTGCGCTAGCATTGATCACTGTCCATCCAACGAGAGCGCCTACAATTATTCTGGCTTGTGACAAGATAGGCTTGACCTCCGTCGTGGTGTACAAGCCAAGTATTTCATACTTCCTGCTAGTGATGTCTGCCCCTGTCCTCACACTCATTTGGACGCGTAATTGGAGGCGGGTTTGGTATCCGAAGGTAGCTTGTACTTTTCAACCCCATGCCAGAGAAAAACGAGAACAGCCGGTCGGCATCACAATGCAATGCCATCTACCCAACATGCAGTTGCTACCAAGCCGGTACTTTGAAGGTCGTTGAACAGGAGAAAAAGGTAAACTCTAGGGCTAGCGAAATACCTTGAAACTCAATGTTCCGATGGGTGTGAGCATGAAATGGCTTCAATGCGTTTTCCCATCTCCACCCAAATGGGAAATGGCAAATGCCATGATATCTCGTTGCACACTAGCAAGCGGATATCGATCAAATGGATCAATTGATGATGTATCCAGTGTATCCAGTGTATGCAGTGACGTTCCTCAGCCTGTGCGTGCATACTTCGTGGAAGTAGGGTACTATCTTGAAGTACTCTTGAATAGGCACTGTCCTCACATGGCGGGCACTACTTCGCTACCTCGCAGTTTACCTTAGTACTTCGTATACTTCATTGTCGTACCTTGCACTATGTGGCTCGTCGTTAGCTTGTCACAGCTTGGAAGCATCAATCACTCAGTCCAGGCCGGCCAGGCCAGGCCATTCGATCGGCTGGGTCCGGTTCGAGTCCCGCCATCTTCTTAAAACTCCACTAGTTTACGAGGTCAAAGTAGTATCGTGTAGCTGAAGTAACAAATGAACCTTGAAGCCAAGTGGGAGACAATCGAAGATCCAATCGAGTGGAGCACCCGGCTTGACCAGGCCTGGTCGCCCACGCCCATGACCAGCTCAGAGACCTTACTTCGTACCTTTCGCAGCCCATTACTTCGTAATATCATTTGTGTTTCCTCGCCTCGAAACCTGACGGCAGCTGGCTCACTGTCTCTTTTATATCTTCTCCTGTCCCCATTTGCCACTTCAATGCTGCTTCTCCCCCCCGGCCCTGACCCTGGATTCTGCTCATCCCAGCTCGGAAGCTTGTGTTTCTTTCTTCGATTTACCGGTTTTCATCTGGTCTTTTCTCCAAAGCTAATCCAACATTGACGATCCCTCCAGAACGTCTATTTTCCAGTCATAGGAGCTCTACCTCATATTGGCGCAGAGATCAACAACAAGAAGCAGGCTCGCCTCGCGCGTATGATCCTCAGTCGCTTATACCTCACCGCTTCAAGCCAACCCCCCTCTACTCTCTTCCCTTCGAACCACAACTGGAACCTGGACCCTCAAATCCACTTGCTCTCGTGCTCTGGTTGATCTTCCCTGGCTCCAACACCCTTTCCCTTCGGAGCTCGACTCGAATCCCTCTTGCGATATCCGAGACGTCAGTCTCATCTACACACCACTTGGTGCCATCGACTTGCGCCGGACACCAGCTAAAGCAATTAACAAGAGCCATCAACTCAGGGGACTGCAGGTATTCCAACTGGCGCCTATCCCTCTGAGTCTGGCCCAGGCCAACACCAACACCCAACACCACCAGGCTTGGAACACTAAGTGATCCTAACAAAATTCATCATCCCCTATACTTCGGAAACTCCAGCAGTTAATTCTGTTGGTGTTCTACCCAGTGGTGCACTTGCATCAATCACAACAAAGCTGCAGGGCCCCTCTCTCTTCAACACAGGGTATTTTTAGCCAGGCCTCATTATTATTACCTGACCATATAACATCATAACATTTCCTGTTAAGGTGACCTGCTGTGCAGTGCAGCTCCTAAAAAAGGAGCTCCTGTCTTCATCGCTGTTCACCTATTAATGTTATAGTTCCTCATTGTATTGCTACTGAATGATACTATCGATCCATAGCCCCTTCCAGCTTATTATTATTCCTCATTATTCAGCACGGGCATTCTCACACTTTTTACGAACAGCGGAACAGTGGCAGCTCACACTCCCAAAATGTTCACCCAACCATTCTCTTCTCCAGCGACATCCTCACCCACCCCCGTGGTCTCATCCCATGCCTCAGTATCTTCCAGGAGTAGCCGCCTCCGGGGGCTCAGCTACCTAAGAAATTATACACAGAGTCACCTTCTATCACGCGATCAAAATTCTTCTTCTTCTTCTTCATCATCTTCAGCGGCATCTCCACGATCTTCTCGCCCACTCTCGCTTTCAGCCCTTTCTCGCTCTTCTGGCTTCTCCCACTCAAACTCTCACTCGCTCTCCAGCCCAACCTCTGCTTCCACCTCCACCAGTACTACTACCGCCACCACGCCTGCAGCCCTGACTACCACGGCGAATTTTGACGGCCAGCCCACCGAACCAGCGCATTCTAGCAATCGATTATCCGCAATCGATCCTCTTCGAGAACCATCTCCCGCATCGACTTCTGCTGTATCTTCCTCCAATTCTGCAAATAATATCGCAGACTCAAATACTGGCCCCTCCTCGATTCCTCCCATCGCTCCTATTCCTGTCGAATCGACTCCCCCAGACGCATCACCATCTGCGGCGGATGCCACCAACCCTAGTGCTCCTCAAAATACCGACTCGACTGCTCCCGAAACTGACGCCACCCATCCCCCAGACGAAGACGCCATGCCTCGTGCCCGTGATAACGGGGCGTCTGCCGCCTCCGAAAATCTCCCCTCGATACGTTTTTCGTCCTATTATGACGCGAGGGCGCCTCGACCCTCTCTGAGTTTCCTGCCCGTCTCGAGAACGCTTCCTACCGGTTCCGAAGTGATCAAAGTCGGCAGGTATTCGGAACGCGATGCACAGCCTCAAGTTCCGCCAAACACGCCCTCTGCTGCGCCTGTGGGCTTCAAGAGCAAGGTTGTGAGTCGGCGGCATTGCGAATTCTGGTTTGAGGGCGGAAAGTGGTACATCAAGGATGTTAAGAGTTCGTCCGGCACTTTTTTGAATCACATTCGCCTGAGCCCTCCCGGTACCGAGTCGAAACCGTACATTGTCAACGATGGAGATATCATCCAGCTCGGAATCGATTTCAAAGGAGGAGAGGAGATGATTTTCCGATGCGTGAAGATGCGACTCGAACTCAACAGAGGCTGGCAAAGTAAACTCAATAACTTTAAGTATGTCCCACTTCGCTCGCGACGCGTCGACAACAAGATGCTTCCCGCCGCCCATGGCGCCTTCCTTCGAATATGAGCCATTGTCCCCTTCAATTTTGCTTTTGAGGCAGAAAAGTCTAATTTGTTTATTCCCACGATAGCATGTCTACTCACAAACGTCTCCGAAACCTCGCTTCCAATGGCTCTGGCTCGTCCCAGGACTGTTCCATCTGCCTAAACTCCGTCGCGGTACGAATATAGACCCACCCCTCTTTGTCAAATCTTTCCTCCTCAGAACTCTGTATCTTGTGCAACTCGCTGAACTAACGCATGCTACAGCCCTGCCAGAGTTTATTTGTCGCACCATGCTCGCATACCTGGCATTTCAAATGCATCAAGTCGTTGCTAACATCGCCGCAATACCCCATCTTTGTGTGCCCCAACTGCCGCGCCTCGGCCGACCTAGAGGCGGAAGTAGAGGATCCGTGTGAGGAGTGGCAGCAACTTACGGGTGAGGAGTCGGCAAACGACGAGTCAAACAATGAGCCATCTAGCGCCGCTGCGGACACCACGTCGGTAGATTCTCAGCTTCAAGTGGTGCCAGAGACAAACGTTGCAGATGTCGGCGATGTGACGATGCAAGTCGACATTGCCACACCCCCTCGATCGGATCAGCCTCTCCCTGCCAACAGGACACAGAATCCTTCTGACCCGGTTCCCATCCCCCCGTTACTCCGGAGCCAGGCCCGACCTTTGCCTGCCGGACTAGATGTTTTAACCAACGGTCATGAAGGTCCTATTACGCCTAGGAACAATGTGGGCCCTTGGGTCTTCGACGGTAGTGCGGGTATCGCTGCACTCGCACCCGGCCTCGCAGGGGCTGATGTCGCCCTTGGCGAGATGCGGAGTCTTGATTCGGCCGCAATGGAATCGGTGGGACATTCATAGGAGAGCCTGCCAATGCCAAGTCGCCACTATTCTCGTTGCCCTCCAGAGGATGAGTGGGACACCATCACCTAAACAGCGGCAAGCAACAGTATCCATTATCATTTCAATTTCGGGTGGCTGGTCTCTTATTTTTATTTTTCTTTGCTTTTTTTTCGTCTCGATTTACTTGTCGGCAAGCGAGTAATGCATATCTCAACCTTCGGAGTCCATGCGGACTGGAGTTTTCTACTCGAACTGGGCCATGAAGATATTTCATGATACCCACACCGGCCTATACTGCATCCACATTTTTATTTTCCACGGGTACCTTGGGCTCCCTCAGGAGTATCCTAGATAGTTATTGTGTCTAGCGACGGCGCACATTCCGCAGACAAAGTCATTTGATTGTTTCAAATACCCCATGAGGAGGAGGAAGAATAAGCTAGAAGTCAAGTCAAGAACACCGCGCATAACATATATATGGCGTTCGGCACAAATGGAGTTTGGGAGAGACATGAATCTGAAATCCGGGCGCTGGAGGTCAAGCTTTACACGGGTCTCTAAGTGGGCCCTTTTCATAGGGACGGACAGACGGGATGGGAGGGCACGACACTGTTCCGGGGGTCGTTTTTGGGGGGGAACCACGTTCTCTCTTTATTTTCTTCTGTTTTCCCCTTCCCGGCCTCTTTGTTCCATGCATCTTCTTCTGGGCGGCTGGGCGACTTATGGTAGTTTTTACCTGACTGCCAGTATCATTTTTATTATAGCCCCTCACTCTCTCCTTGTTTATATGCATTATTGGCGCTTGTGTTCATGATTCTAGACGTTTTCTATCGGTGCTTTACGTTGCTTGATTTGGTTGTCTATTCGACGCCATTTGCAGTGCCTCTAATACGAGAACCGATGCACTTGTTCATATTGATCATACCCATTCGCTGTTGGAATCCTTGCTGAATGGGAGATTGTAGACCATGGAGGCAGACGAAGGACCCAGGTTTCAGTACTCAGGGCAACTTCTTACTGGGACGCGATCGAAGGGCCCTACATGTCTGTTAAGACCCTATGTTCCTCTGGATACCGGATGCAGTCGAGCAGATTCTTGGGCTGGACTTGACAACATTGAAGCATGTGGGAGACTGCCGATTACCCCCCACCACAGCACCCATACGGAAAGGCCATGACGTAAAGGTCACCTGTTTTTGTGCTCTTCCAACACTGAAGCTGCGAGGCGAATGTAACGATAGGTTCATGCTTGCCCATACCAACTGCAACACCCGAAAAGCCTAGGAAGCCGGAAGAACTAGTGTGGTTCCTCGTTAGGTTCCGCCCTCTTAGTCTAGTTCAGAAATAAGCTCGTAGTAAACGGTGCAGGTTCTTGTTCCTCGTCGATCGACACATGTGTGGTGGTAGCGTCCCAGTCCTGTCACTGCCAGGCCAGACTAGCACCGGCTTGCGCTCCGTGGCATGTACGAAGCACCTTTTTGAGGACGTGCAGCCCAGGTACAACTATTTTCGTCTTCGAACCCGGTTTGTCCACTTCAAAAGGCGATAAAAGGCATGGCTAGGCCTCTTGTGCGACCTGCAGGCACGAGCGCCTGGAAAGATGGCATGTAATCCCAGCGCCAACAGCCCAACAGGCATCACGAGTGCACAGCCAGGCCCATGCTCAAGACCTCAATCCCGGCCTTGGTTTTAGGCAACGTTTGATATTGCGAAGTGAATACCAATCACGTCTCCAGGCTTGACGACTTGTTCTCGACGACCCTGAAATAGACGGCCACAGAGAACTGGTCACTTTCAAGTCTCCGCGATACCCCGGATACATCTCCATTTCTCACTAGCTCAATCCTGGCCTCCGCATTTCGAATGCGTCGCGAGGTTTGGTCCGGGGGGGACCCGGTTCACTTACACCTCCCCACCAAAGCTCGATCCTGTCTTTAGGCGCGCGCTACAAGCAAGGCTATGAGAACGAACAAAATGGTTTGATGGTTCGGTATGGGCTCCCGCCTCATTTCTACGGACTGGTGCTCGAGGAGCGGGCTCGAGAAGCCAACAGCCCCGTCATATTAAGCCTGAGTCTCTCTCGCAAAATCTCGACTCTACTTAAAGGTCAACCAAACACCTTCTCATCCATCTACTGTCCTCATCCTTCCATTCCCCTTCTCATTCATCTTCTGCTCTCATCCTTCTATTCCCTATCTCATCACGAGGCCTAGCCAAACTCGATTCAAAGTGGTTCAAAGTCTCTACCTGCCCAACATGGTCCTAAACTTCCCATCAGAGGGGTACAATCTCACCGAAAACCCCCAAGTGTTGCCCCGACACCTTTTACGCACCGAATGTGACAAGGTCTTCGTTGAATTTCTGCGAATTTCCCATGCAGCGCATGCCAAAAACCACGCCATCATCAAAATCGACTTCAAGGCTCCCTGCGATGGATACCGAGGAGCTCGGCTGTCCATGGACGTTGAGTTCGAGCTGGGCAGCACAGGGTCTGATGACTCGCAGCCGGGGCTTAAGCCCGGCAAGATGCTCGTGAAGCCGGTTCTATATATCTCATCATCCACCAGCTCTGCGCGAACCTTCCAGATCAGAGTGCACCCCAATCTTCCGCTCGGCTACATCATCGACACCCTCCTCTATTACAGGTTGCATGACTTCTACTTTATCAACATTAACCAGAGGTACTATGGCTGTCGCGACTTCATGTAAGTCTCTAACCCTTGATGCGCCTTTTGATGTCCCAGCACCAGCTAACCCTCCCCCTTCAGCGCACAGGCTTTGACGGTACTGCACAGGGCGACATACATAGACCCATATATCATTCGCTCCATCCCGGTCAACCCAGAAGCACCTGTTGATAATATCTTTGATGCCCTGGGAATGCGGTTCAGACTCGGGAGTTTCTCTGCTTTCCCTATCGACAGAGGTTCTTTCGCTGACTATCAGCGCGATGAAGAAGGACTGCCGTACGACGGCTCGTCGAAAGCAGAGGAAATTGAGGCGTTGATTTCTAGCCTGTAAACCAAGGGGCAGCTGCGTCATAGTTATTTGTGTATAGTTAGAGGGGAGCCCTGGAGCTTGGAGTCGGCGCAGGCTAATATATTCCTCTATGATAACTTGATATTATTGTATTTAGAAACCTTAACCTGCGCTCTTATAAAGAAATAACTGGAGAAGAAGAAGCAAGTTAATAGTAACAAGATCCCAATGAAGAGGGCTAAAGTAATTTGGGGCGGATGGGTGGAGCTTTTTCAACTTGTTTGGGGCAAGGGGCCAGTGGTGAGAGAAGAATTCCCATTCATTTCGACTTCTCCCCCAGGCAGTCGGCGGCCGATGGACGCAAATGAACTTGGTCCCATCACCATAGGCCCGGAAAGTTCTAATAACGGGACAGTATTATCAATGCCGTCAGCCGTAGGCACTTGCACTAGTCCGCTGATGTCGCGTTGAATCTTGTGTGTAGTTTCTTCAGGTGAGAGGACATATTTGGAGAAACTGGATGGGAGGATGCTCGCATCAGCAAAATCGATGACGCTGACATGGTCGTTATCGTCTATTACGAAGTTCCCAAGCCACACATCGGAATAGCAGAAGACCATAGGTTCACGTGAGAGCCCTTGGACTCGACTCTTTCGCTTTGTGATCTTGAGAAACTGTATAGAGATCGAAAGGATTAGTTTCGCAGAGTAGTAGTAGTAGGACTCCAATATCGCTCATCGCTTACAAGATTAAGGTGGTCCTCTAGTTGCTGAACGTTCTCATAGTGGCGCGGCGCCTCTTGGCAATCGAAAAAGACATGTCGAATCTTTCCTCCACCGATGGCAGCTGGGCGAGATTCTGGGGGGATGGGGATGCGGTGAAGCTCTGAAAGAGCGAAGGCAATGAGGGAATATATAGAATCCTGCCGAGCAGGGTCTTCTGTGGCCTTCAGCCATTCACCAGCAGTTTTGCCCGGAATGAATTCCATAACGATATACGACTTTCGATTTCCAGAACCAGGCGGTGCTTCTATCGTGGCAGCATAGAATATTCCGGGAGCCTTAACTGGCGACTTGAGGCGACGTAACTCTTCATATGCCATCATCTGCGCTGGTATCTCGTTCCAGATAACTGAGAAGCCGTATTTGATCCAGAATACCGGTGCCTCTGGCGGATAAGCAAGGCCCATGTTATAAGCCGGACCCTCTGGGTGTACCGCAGTACAGTGCTCCAGGAGCTCAGCAGGTGTGGGAATTTGATGACCGTCGGGAGGAGGGAGCCCGTGGTATTCCCTAGAAACATGAAGCGAGGTAGCAGAAGACATGATGGAGATATCTAGCGGATGCCTGGGCCGTCTACGGAGATGAGGCTGGTGTGAGGATGGATGACGGATGGCAAGTTCGGGTTTTGGGTGGTGATGCGGCGATACCTCTTCTATCGTGGACCTTGTTGTTGTGATTCTGGCACTCGGGATGGGTCCCGAAGTTGAGTCCCCATTGCCTCAATTTGTTTGGATCTGAGAGCTATCGAGCACGGGACTTGGGCAGCTTGTGCGACTTCAATATTGCATATTTAAAGACTACAGCAAAACCCGTCAATTCCGTAACACGCTGTAAACAACCAATCGACCAGATGAGTGAAAGAATTCGAAGACAGAGATAGGAGGGCCCAAAACCCGAAGGCTTTATTTATTCTTCTTTTACCTGGCCTGGTGCAACTCTTGCAATGACTGGCTACCCCCTCACCTCTTACTATTAGTATTATTCTAAGGAGGTGCATCATTGGAACTCTAAAGCAGGGCCGATGTACTTCGTCGGAAGGTCCGATTTATGCTGACAAAACCCAGTGCTCCGTTATCTTATCACCGAACTCGCCTTTTCGCCTCGCAAGTCTCGGCTGGCATATTTTTCATCAAACTTCTGGCATTGCAGGTCCGCGACGATTCCTCAGAATTGTCAGCGAAATACTCTGGAAATTATCGCGATCGGACCCAACTCGAAATTTACGACACGAGTGAATAAGATATTTTTTTTTCGAGATGTTGCGATCGCTGGTTTCCCGCGCCTCGAGCCGGACGGCGGCGCCCTGGTTGACGAGGACGGTAAAGCCGGTTGCTGCACGACCTGCGGTTGCGGCGACGAGGTCTCTTGCCACGGTAGTTGGTGGTGAACGGGTGTGTTCAGCCTCAATTCCATACTGTTGTCTTTCTGAAGGGGGATATCTTCCATTGTTTACTAACCAGATCTCCGATTTTAGGAACCCACAGAGTTAGACAACATTACCCGGCTTCCGAATGGCCTCCGCGTCGCCTCCGAAGCGCTTCCAGGCTCCTTTTCCGGCGTGGGCGTCTACATCGATGCCGGCTCGCGATTCGAAGACGAATCCCTCCGAGGCGTAAGCCATATAATGGACCGACTAGCTTTCAAGTCGACCTCGAAGCACAGCGCCGACGAGGTCCTCGAGCAGATCGAGATGCTCGGCGGAAACATCCAGTGCGCGTCGAGCCGCGAAGCCATGATGTACCAGGCCGCGACTTTCAACTCGGCCGTTCCCTCCGCGCTGGCGGTGCTCGCTGAGACGATACGTGATCCGCAGATTACAGAGGACGAGGTCGCCGCCCAGCTGGATACGGCGGCGTACGAGCTGCAGGAGATTTGGGCGAAGCCCGAGATGATTCTGCCCGAGCTGGTGCACACGGCGGCGTATAAGGATAATACGCTGGGGAACCCGCTGCTGTGCCCCAAGGAGAGGCTGGATCAGATTAACGTTGCGACTGTGCAGAAGTACCGCCAGTTGTTTTACACGCCGGAGAGGATGGTTGTTGCGTTTGCCGGCGTGGACCACTCGACCGCTGTTAAGCTTGCCGAGCAATACTTTGGTGATATGAAGTCGACAGAAGACCCGATCTTGTCGAGGACCGGGTCGGAGACGTCCCTCGACTCGTTGAGTTCCCAGAACAGCTTCTCGTCTTCCTCGTCCTCCTGGTCGTCAGGATCCTCCCAAGTCTCCGGAGGAGCCATGGCAGCCATGAAATCTCCCGCCAGCCTCCTTTCCAAAGTCCCCTTCTTCAAGAACCTCTCCACTTCCGCCCCCACCATGGCCTCCCTCCTCAACACCACTCCATCCCAAGACATCTTCCGCGCCGCCCAATATACCGGCGGCTTCCTCGCCCTCCCTCCCTTACCACCTTCGCCCAACCCCGCTCTCCCCAACTTCTCCCACATCCACCTCGCCTTCGAGGGCCTACCCATCGTATCCGAAGACATTTACGCTCTCGCAACACTGCAGTTCCTCCTCGGCGGCGGCGGCTCCTTCTCGGCCGGCGGACCCGGTAAGGGCATGTACTCGCGCCTCTACACGAACGTCCTCAACCAGCACGCCTGGGTCGAATCCTGCATCGCCTTCAACCACACCTACACCGACTCGGGCCTCTTCGGCATTTCTGCCTCGTGCATCCCCGGCCGGACGGCCTCCATGCTCGACGTCATGTGCAGGGAACTTCGGTCCCTCACCCTCGACTCGGGCTTCTCCGCCCTCAACGAGACGGAGGTTTCCCGCGCCAAGCACCAGCTCCGCTCCAGTCTGCTCATGAACCTCGAGAGCAGGATGGTCGAGCTCGAGGACTTGGGCCGACAGGTTCAGATCCACGGACGGAAGATCCCCGTCGCTGACATGTGCGAGAAGATCGATAGGTTGACCGTGCAGGATCTCAGGAGGGTGGCGAGGAACGTGTTTGGTGGGTTGGTTGAGGGCTCCGGTTCTGGTGCGCCCACCGTCGTGTTGCAGGAGTCGCAGCCCGTCGGGCTCGCGAGCTGGAGTCAGATTCAGGAGATGATTTACGGCTGGGGTCTCGGAAAGAGGTGAGGTATGAGAAGATGTCATGTTGGGGCCGGCATTATCAATTTCGTGTCAAACTGGTTTGTTCCCTGGATAGGGTACTGTAACAACGATGGGGCTCGGTATATCCTTGAAAACGCACATACATACACACACACACACACACACACACACACGCATCTCAGTGGGCTTGGCGCCTTTTGTATAATAACTATTGCAGACGACTTTCCTTCTTTTTGTATAAATCGGAATCACTGAAACGGGGCAGGAGAAAGTGAGTGTATAACGGGAATATAGGCATCTACAATGCTAGTATGACACAAAATAGACTCCTCACTTCAAAGAAAAATAGGGGCAAGATTCTAGTAGACTCTAGTGTTCAAATTTCTCGCATCTTTAAGCAAAGTAACACCATATATCCCAAAAACGTTTCTCAGGTCGGAAGACCAAACCAGTTCTATGTCACGATAAAATAAACGCCATTCTTGTAGCCGTCGCTAGATGATACCGATCCAAGCCAATCCCTTATATCTCGCCAACTTCAACACCGTTGAAAAGGAAACCATAAAAATCGTCAAACTAAAACAGATGAGAAGGTAGAAAACACGGAAAACAAATGACTGGAAGGAATTTTGGCACAAAAAAGAAAGAAGGGTATAACAGCTATGTGCTAGCCTCATAGCTTCGACCGTACGGCCTCTAGCCTATACTTCACGTCCTTGAGGGCCTTGGTCGTAGGTTTCCAGTCGTCGAATTGTCGAAGCAGCTGGTCGGTCTCGGATGAGAGCTCAGTCTTGACGAAATCTTCCTCGAGAAGACCACGCATGACCCAGGGGAGGAGGTAGGGGTTGGGAGAGGCGAGAGCACCGTGTTTGTGGACGCAGCAGGCAGTATTGGCTGCTACATCGGTGGTTTCGAGGGCGTGAGAGACGGCGAGGCTAGAAGGCGTTGAGTGAGTATAGCTGCTTCATAAAAAGTGGAGACATTCGAGAGCAAGGGATCATACTCATAAACTTGGTCATCGTAGTAGAGACGCGAGTGACCTTCACCGCCGTACAAACTTCCCGCTAGTGGGATTGAGAGTTCACGGATAAGACCATGATCGGATACGCCAAGGTTCCTCAGCTTCAAAGCGAATCCTACAAGGTGCGCGATGCTAAAGAGCCAGGTTAGCAGCTTTCAAAGGGATTCAAGGCTATAATCGGTTACTTACAAGTCGGGTGCGTGAATACGACCGTCTATGAACACCGCTCTGTAGATGTATGGGTGGTCGGCAGGAGAGCAGACAGCAGACTGCATAAAAGAGACGTTAGCCACGAGTTCTACTACGACCACTGTAGCGTTCATTTCTCATACTTCCATAGGGACCAATTGGTCATCAATGCTGCCAATAAAGGTAATTCGGACTCCGTACTCCAGAACCTCCTTCAGAGCAGTCTCGTATCGCTGGGATACTTCACTTGCTGGGTTGGCAAGTTCCCACAACTCAGCTGCTGCACCCATAAACATGCCCATGCTGGACTTATAATCAGGGAATGGCCCCAAAGTGACCCCGGCTAAGGAGATAGAATTAGCGAATGTTATAGATTTTGGAGAGACCAAAAAAAGGATCTGGAGGAAACGTACCCATGGCGCAGACGCCAATCTTAGCATTCTTGATAATTCCCAAATCTATGAGTTTCGCAAGCAGTATGATGCTTACAGGAACGCCCTGAGAATGACATGCAACGATAATGAGGTCGGCGTTTCGTAGATCGTCAATCCAGTTCAGCAACAACGTCCAGAGATTGCTCACTCGGTCAGCAATCTTCCCTTCGCCCTCGAGCGCCACCGTCTCGATGACACAGTCCGACTGCCCGTTTGCCTCTGCCCATCGTCGAATGGCCTCCGCGCCAAGATTCGCAAACCGAATCGACGTTCCCGTTGGTTGTCCGATAATAGCCTTCAGATACGCCGCTGGGAACAGCCCATGGACCCCGATCGAGATCGCTTTCTTGATCTTTGGTGGCTCTTTTACCCGATAAACGTGGTTCGCCGGCGCTTGCCTTGTCCGTAGAAGAAAGTCGGTAATCTGCCGCATGATCGACGGATTGCCTTTCATACTGTAAGTGCTCCGGAAGGATGGAAGGAGGAGATTCGGCGGGAGAGGAGCAATAGATGGCTCCTTGGCTTGCGAGGGAGTCTTCGCCGGGGCTGCGACAGGTGGAGGTGTAGCCTGTTTGGCACCCTTTGCTGGCTTTCCATCCTGAGGGCCTGGTGTCGTCGGAGTGACGGGGGCCACGTCAATGTCCATCGACTGCGGGCGATTCCTCTTATTCTTTGCTCGAGGCGTAGCAGGTGTTCCGGTCTTTTTCTTCGACCCAGCAGCGTCTGGGGGCTTCGCTTGGCTAAGCTCAGAACTACTCGCGGGCTGAGGCTGCGATTCAGAACCTTCGCCAATAACAGCTAGCTCACCCACTTCTGCCGGCTGATTGGTGGGACCTCGAGCTTTTGTTCGCTCTCGCGACCAAAATGCCCACGTCGACCCGGCTGAGGGCGGCGCCTTCACCGGTTCAGCCTCCGCCTTTGGCACCGTTTCGTCACCTTTCGAATCCGGAGGCTGTGCGTCGGCCATGTCAACATCTTCGGAGGTTGGCGGAGCTGGGGTTTCCTCTGCGGGCGCCTCTAGGGTGGGGAAAACCTCGGGCGTAGGTCCCGTCCATATCGTGGTCGTAGAGGACCAGAATCCGAACCAGTAGCTAGTGGTCGTAGTTGTTTGGTCCAAAGCGGCGTCGGCTGACTGAACCTCCTCTCCAGGCGGTTCTGAAGTCTTCAGAGGAGTAGAGTCCGCGGACTGTTCCAGCCGTTGCTGTTCTTCCTCTTTTGTATTGCTCTCATCCGTATCCGTTACCTCCGGGATTTCCGTGGCTCCTTGAGGCGGTAAGTCTGAAGAAGGAGGTGCCGACGACCGACCAAACCAGGTTAACCAGCCAGACGATGTGGAGTGCGAGTGAGTCATAGAGACATCGGGTTTAGATTCGGCCGTGGCGCCGGGTTCTTCGTTGTCGACTGATGGCACGTCTGCAACCACCGTAGATTCGTTCGAGTGAGTCTGGTCATCTTCTTCAACATCCATTTTACTATCAGTTCGGCTCGGCACGTCTCCTTGTGATGTAGTCTCTTGGGCAGTTTCCGAGGTCTCTTGAGCCTTAGTGATTGTGCGCTGGGACGGGGCTAGAGATGTAGTCGAGGGAGATCGGGAAAGACTCGAAGTCGGGGTCCGTCTCGGGTCGAATCGCGTAAAATCGGGCGTGCTTCCGGCTTTCATGGTTCCTCCGAGGATATTCTCTCTTGCAACTTGTGTCGACGGGGCAGATTTGGGAACTCGTGGCCACGATCCATACCAGCTGCGGGTTTTGTGAACCTGCAAGGGTGTGGGTTAGTACCCAACAAACCTGCGGAAGTATGCTAAATTACCAACCTGCTTATTTATGTTTTGGCCAGCTGTAGGGATATCTTGCCCCGTCGACTTCTGGTTTTGAGGAGGCAGTGGTGGCATCTCGTGTTGTGGTGCCTGTGATACAGTGGAAGATTCCGGGATCGAGCTTGGTTGGTCGTCGACATTCAGTTGCGATTTGGAGCTGGACGAAGCAGTGGATGAGGCAACGGATGGATTTGGCCTCAGCCGCTTCCGAGGAATCATCTTCACAAGTTGGCGGAGAGGGAGAATATGCGAAGTCGACGTCCCCATCAAATGAAGGTGAGCCTGACTGGGGACGCCGTGTTATTCCGGCTGCCTTGGGTCTTGGTGGTGGTGTCGTCACCGGATTCTAACTGGCTTGTACTTTTATGGCCCCTCCAAGTCAAAGTCTCTGATCCACCAAGGTGTCTCTTGTGACCGCGCTGATTGGCTACAGCTGCTAGACCGCTCAGCAATGCAGGGCTAATTCTCGGCTAAAGTTCCTTATCTTATCGCCTATTTTTTTGGTGGGGTGGTATCCACTGGCAGCTGTAACAATTGAGAGGAAGGAGCAAAAAAAAAAAAGTAGAAAAAAAATAAAAATTCTAAGCTTTGGTTTCCTTGTACACCAGAACGCTTGGTTACATGTCCAACATATCCCCCCGACCTTCCATGCACCCACAATGAGTGCTGTAAAGAGGAAGGGTGGCCCTAGTGCCAAGGGCTCAAAAGAAAACCCGGCCAAGCGAAAGAAATTCGATACACAGGAAAAGAAGAATGCCAAATCGCCAAAGCAGAATGGAACGAAGGCGTCGGCTCCCGCAAAAGCGTCGATATTGACGAACCCTCCGACGGCGAAATCCTCGATCTTGTCCTCGCTCAAGGATGATGAGCCAATGTTTCCTCGAGGAGGAGGTAGTATCCTCACTCCACTCGAGCAGAAGAAGATTCAAATGCAGGCGAAGGAGGATGCTCTTCAAGAAGATGAACTCGAGACGTCCTCCAAATCAAAGGGCAAGAAGAAGGACAAGTCCAGAAGGAAGGAGAAGAAGACCACAGACGAGAAGTATGACCCGGATGCTGTCAAAGTAGAGAGCTTGAACTTCAAAGTAAGTCCGCAAAACCCTCTCAAGGCCCCTGTATACACCAGTCTTGACATCCACTTACGCAATTCGCGTTATAGAAATTAGTGAAAGGTTCTCTTGTGCTGGGACAAATTATCGCCATCAACCCTCTCGACCTTGTCGTTGCGCTGCCTAACAATCTCACCGGCACCGTCTCGATCACGGCCATCTCTGATACCCTTACAACTCGCCTTCAGGAACAGGAGGCCACCTCGGATGACGAGAATGACGAACAGCCGACTGCCCAGGAAATTGATCTTTCGTCTCTCTTCCACGTCGGGCAGTACATCAGGGCTTCGGTTCTCTCTACAATGGACGAATCCAAGGTGGAAAAGAAGGGTAAAGGCAAAAGCAAGAAGCGGATAAACCTTTCACTTCGGCCATCCGATACGAACCCGGAGCTCACGACCGAGGACATTGTCACTAGTGCGTCGCTTATGGCTTCTGTTATTAGCGTTGAAGATCACGGTTGTATCATGGATATTGGACTCGAAGGTTCCGATATTCGCGGTTTCCTCCCTAAGAAGGAGATTGACGAGAGCATCGGTCAACGCCGCCTTCAGCCAGGCAACGTCTTCCTATGTCTCGTGACTGGCAGGAGCCCTAACAAGCGGGTTGTTCAACTAACCACGGTCGCCGACAAGCTCGGTTCGCTGAAGGCGGTACCTTACGATGCGACGACCATTAACACCTTCCTCCCCGGCTCTATTGCGGAGGTGTTAATTACCGACACAACTTGGGGAGGCGTGGTCGGCAAAGTCCTAGGACAGCTTGATGTGACTGCTGATATCGTACACTCCGGGGTTGCCAGTGATGCAGTCAACATTGAAACCGCCTGCAAAATAGGTTCGAAGGTCAGGGCAAGGGTAGTTTGTAACTTTGCCACTGCAAAGGACCCGAAGCTAGGAATTTCTTTGCTACCCCATGTTCTCAATCTTACTCAGAAGAGCGTCTCAACCGGGGATGGTGAGGAGAAGAGGCCACTCGAGGCACTGCCGATCTCGTCTATTGTTGAGAAATGTGTTGTAAAAAAGGTGGAGAATGGCATGGGCCTATTCGTTGATATCGGCCTGGAGGGCCACCGTGGATTTGTTCACATCTCTCGAGTCAAAGATGGAAAGGTTGACACACTCTTCGAGAACAGCGGTCCGTTCAAGCTCGACTCAGAACACCGGGGCCGTGTGCTAGGATACAACCCTGTTGATGGTATCTTCCAACTGTCTTTCGAACAAAGTGTTCTCGACAAGACATACCTTCGACTCGAGGATGTTCCTATCGGAGCGGTCGTTAGCTGCACGATTGAGGCGCTCGTCATTGGGCCTGAAGGGGTTAAGGGTCTCATTGTGAAGTTGGCCGACGGCATAACCGGATTCATCACCGAAAGACATCTCTCCGACGTCCAGCTGCAGCATCCCGAGAAGAAGTTCCGAGAAGGCATGACTGTCAAGGCTCGTGTGCTTTCGGTCGACTTGCATGAGCGGCAAATGCGCCTGACCCTAAAGAAGACTCTTGTCAACTCGGATGCGCCTGTCATCAAGAGCTTTGACGACGTCGCGGTTGGCATGCAAGTGCCCGGTACAATCATCAAGGTGCTCCCTAATGGCGCTTCAGTTCAGTTTTACGGATCACTGAGGGGCTTCCTGCCGCGCTCAGAAATGAGCGAAGCTTTCATTCGTAACCCCGAGGAGCACTTCCGCGCGGGCCAAGTCGTTAACCTTCACATCATCGATGTGGATCCCGAAACGAACAAGCTGATTGTCTCCTGCAAGGATCCTTCATCTTTCGGCGTTGAAAAGCAAACTGCGTTGAAGAACCTCCAGATCGGCGATATCGTCTCCGGAAAAGTGACGGAGAAGACGGAGGATGTGATTCTCGAGCTGGAGGGTAGCGGCCTCAGAGCGACTCTCTCTGTGGGTCAGCTAACTGACAGATCCCTTGCGAAATGTCGCTCTGAGCTCAAGCGGATACATGTCGGGCAAACTCTCAACGACTTGATGGTCATCGACAAGCATGACCGACGGAGAGCAGTCGTCCTAACTAGGAAGCCCAGTCTCATCGAAGCTCAGAAGTCGGGCAAACTGCTTGTGGATGCTAGCACTGTCAAAGTTGGCGACGTTCTGGCTGGCTACGTGCGGGACATCCTGCCTGCCGGGGTCCTCGTCCAATTTGGCGGTAGCACTCGAGCGTTGTTGCCCAAGGCTCGCATTCCCGCGGAAGCTCAAGGAAAGGAGGATTTTGGCATGTTTAGACTGCAGTCTCTCACGGTCAAGATCGTATCCGTTATTCCAGATCAGGGTCGCTTGGTGGCAGCTCTTCCCACATCAGAGGAGGAGGAAGCCAGCGAGGCTGAGCTTGTCTTTGGATCACGCGTAAAGGCAACGATCGCCTCGGTCCGCGACACTCAGTTGAACGTCAGGGTTAACGGAAATCAACATGGCAGGGTCGACATGTCTGAACTCTTCGATAAGTGGGCGGACATTAAGGACACCAAGTCTGCCTTGGCCTCGTTCAATAAGGGAGATGTCATTGACGTCCGAGTGCTTGGTACTCATGACGCCCGAAACCATCGCTTCCTTCCTATTTCCCACCGTGGATCCAGTCACCAGGTCCTCGAGCTTACAGCCAAACCGAGTGCGCTAAAGAGCGAACCGCTTGAGGCAATCACCATCGACAAGATCGAGGTCGGATCCGACTACATTGCCTTTGTTAATGCCACTGCTGAACGACACATCTGGGTTAATCTTTCGCCTTTCGTAAGAAGTCGCCTGAACACCATCGACATCTCAGATGATGTCTCTGTTCTCAAGGATATCCCAGGCAACTACCCGGTTGGCTCGGCGCTCAAGGTCCGAGTACTCTCCGTCAATGTCGAGACTGGTAGAGTTGACGTTTCGGCCAGCCGTCGCGCCACAACTTCCGCCCTCTCCTGGGACGACGTCAAGCCTAATGACATCCTAACCGGACGGGTCACCAAGGCCAATGAACGCCAAGTTCTCGTTCAACTGAACAACGCCCTTGTCGGACCTATCCACTTGCCTGATCTTGCTGACGACTACTCTGAGGCAAAGCCCCTCAACCACAAGAAGAACGATCTCATCAAGGTTTCTATCGTCGAAGTCGATAGGGCCAACAAGCGACTCCGGCTTTCGACCCGCCCCTCGCGCATTCTCAACTCTGACGCTCGAGTCGTAGATCGAGAGATTACAAGCGTCTCCGACGTCACTAATGGTGATATTGTCCGGGGATTCGTTAAATCTGTCACTGATGTCGGTCTCTTCGTTCACTTGGGCGGCCCCGTTTCCGCATACGTCAAGATTGCCAACCTTTCGGACAAGTTCCTCCAGAAGTGGAAGGATGAGTTCCAGGTCGACCAGCTCGTCAAGGGTAGGGTTATCCTTGTGGATACCGTGGCCGGACGAATCGAGCTGAGTCTAAAGGAGTCGGCTGTTGACGAGAACTACGTTCCGCTCAAGACATTCAGTGACATCAAGGAAGGCCAGATCCACACAGGCAAGGTCCGCAAGGTTGAGTCGTATGGTGCGTTTATCGAGCTTGACCACTCGGCCAACATCCGGGGTCTCTGCCACCGAAGCGAAATGGCAGAGGAGCCCGTTAGCGATCCTCACAAGCTCTATACCGAGGGGGATGCAGTGAAGGTATACGTCGTGTTGGTTGATCAGGAGAAGAAGCGCCTCAACCTGAGCCTGAAGCCGTCCCACTTCGACGACGACTCCGATTCGGACCTCGATATGGATGATGCGGAGGAGGATAGCGATGCCGGCGCACCCGTCGACGTGGAAATGGACGATGTTTCCGACGACGATGAAGATGAAACCAAGGGTGGTTTGAAGATTGAAATCAGCGACGGCAGTGATGAGGAAGACGATGATGACCAAGAAGGCGGAGTCGATCTGGTTGGAGGTGGTCTCGGTGCCGCTAATTCCAAATACGACTGGGCAGCCGATGCTTTCGGTGACGGTGACGCAGAGTCGGAGGACGAAGACGAGTCCGGAGCAAAGGGCACCGAGGCGCGCAGGCAACGCAAGCGGGCGCGCATCGAAGTTGACAAGACGGCGGCACTAGACGTCAACGGCCCGCAGAACGCCACCGATTACGAGCGTCTCCTTCTTGGTCAGCCCGATTCCTCAGAGTTGTGGATTGCCTATATGGCGCTGCAGATGCAGGTCAGCGAGCTTGCCAAGGCTCGCGAAATTGCAGAGAGAGCGCTCAAGACTATCAACATCCGAGAGCAGACGGAGAAGTTGAACGTGTGGATCGCTTATCTGAACTTGGAGATGGTGTATGGTACGAAAGAATCGCTGAATGAAGTGTTCAAGCGGGCGTGCCAGTACAACGACGAGCAGGAGGTTCATGAAAGGCTCATCAGCATCTACATTCGCACGGGCAAGCACAAGGTACGTTGTAGCAGTCTTTTCTAAGCATTGGAGATGGTGTGTAAGTTCTGGGTTAACTAACAATCTGATTTCAAATACAGGAGGCTGAGGAGCTCTTCCAGGCCATGACAAAGAAGTTCGGCTCGAAGTCACCTCAATTTTGGCTCAACTACGGCCACTTCCTCTACGTGACTCTTGAAGCTCCCGAGCGAGGACGAGCTCTTCTCGCCCGGGCGCGTCAAAGTCTCGACCAGCGCCACCACCTCAACACATCTGTGCGCTACGCGGCGCTCGAGTGGAGGTCGCCAAAGGGAGACCCCGAAAAGGGCCGAACCTTTTTCGAGGGCATCCTCTCCAAATATCCCAAGAAGGGCGACATTTGGAAGCAGCTCCTGGATCTCGAAATGGGAAGCGGCGGCGACAAGGCCGACGCGGCCATCATTCGTGACGTGTTTGAGCGGAGGACAAAGGTCAAGGGGCTGAAGCCGCTCCAGGCCAAGAAGTGGTTTGAGAAGTGGGCGGATTGGGAGGCGAAGAGCGACGCTAAGGGGCGGGAGAGAATTATGGCTAAGGCGGGAGAGTGGGTTGCCGCGTATAAGGCTAGGCAGGCGGCGAAGCAGCAGAAGCAGGAGGAGGAAGATGAGGAGGAGCTTGAGGAATGAGGAGCTAAAAACGGTGTGAATTACTTGGGATTTTGTCTGTGTATATAAAGTTTACTTTTTTTCTTGTGTATGTGTGTGTTTTCTTATTTTATTTCCGTATGGGAAGCATGGCCGAGATCGAGTCCTGACAGGCCTGGGTCTGATTGTGTCTTTTGCCAAGTCTTCGTCGTCTTTCTTGGCCTTGAAGACATTGAGATGCGTGTCTAAGTGTACTGGGGTACCAGAGTACGGGGTACATTTCCCTCTGTACCGTACCGGCTGTTCGGTAATCAGATGAGGTCATTGATGAGTTTAGCTCAGCCTTACCCCTAATTCAGTGTTCACAATTGTATGTTGTGCTAACTAATTGTGCAATTGTGTGCTGAATCATCAACCAATTGACGCTGAGCCATGCTGAAGCATCAAGGCAAGTAACTTCCAGGCACAAAGTATCATTGATAGATGAACAACACTAGCACTAGCCAGCCAGGCTGGTCTGATGCGAAACCCGAGCCGTCCGAGAAAGAGCAGTAGAGAGTAGAGAAAGACAAGCCCGCGATCAGTCTCTCGAGGCCATGCTCAAAGTACCCATAAAACATCATCCAGCAGCCAGACTCTCCCTCTCTGATACGCGGTGAACCTCAACGTCCCCCGAAATAACCTCCTATCGTCCCTATGTCTCAGCCTAAATCTACGACATCTGTCTCGCAATGACATCCCATCTGCGATCCCCTCCTTCGTCAAGTGCGCCCTCTCCCTCCCCTTCTCGCCCCGGCGCTACGACAGGTTCTACCTCCGCTCTCCAAGGTGCGCTCCTAGCATTCCATCACGGATCGCCCCCTCGACGACCCATTCCCGGAACGCAGCTGACTCCGCCACAACCTCGACCGAAACCCCAAACGAAACCGAAGCCGACCACGTCATCCCGGCCGTCCAATGCGCCGGTACCTACGAACGCGACGCCGCGGGAGGGTTCTCCGTCTCGGAGCGACGGGCGGCTTTCTACACAGGCAACAGGACGTGGTGGTGGGAAGAAGCCCCCGAGGGATATTTCTCCCGCGTCGGATACCATTTCAGAATTCGCATTAAAGGGGGGCATAAGTCCCGTCTCGACTGGTGGCCAGGCGCCGAGGACGAGCGCTGCGTCGCTGTCGGGTAGTCCTGCGCGGAATACGTCGTTTATTGCGGCGACGTTGGCGGCGAGCAGGTCGCCTTCGCCTGCTCCGCGGAGGGCCGCGAGTCCCGTGAAGACGGGACATGCATCGGAAAGGACGGATACGAGTTCTCTTAAGCCTGCTACTGCACTGATATCCATGTTTGAGGGTGGTGGCCAGGCGGGGGATCCTGTCAAGGTCGATTCGCCCAAGAGAGGGGTAAGCGTGAGGAAGCCGCAGACACTGTCAGCAAGGGGTTCTGAGGAGAGGATCGGGCATGTACTAGGGTCTAAGCAAAGAACGGGGCCTGGTTGTACGGCATTGGCTGCTGCGAGGCAGGTTGCGAGAGTTTCTCCCGCGAATACAGGGAGGTCGATGCCGTCTCATCTTGCACCACAGCCTTCAAAACGAGTAGGGAATTCACGGCGGCCGCCCACGCCACCGAAACCTAGAGGTAATAACCTGGCGAAGCTAGGTGCCACTACGAGCGCTAGCGGTACCGAGCCTTCTACCGCTCCGGTCGCGCGTACACCTACAGTCATATCAACGACTCGAAGCCCGTTGCCAACGAATCTACAAGACGACGAGGACTTGACTCTTACCCGACGCGATACGAACGACACCTCTTCCTCCCATGACACATTTGTGTCTGCCTCTTCGGTGCAATCCCCTTCGCCTCCTCCCTCGTCTCGCTCACCATCCCACACACCGCAACCCCCAACTCGAACATCAACCTCCACATCTCCTGCACTTCGACCCGCCCCTCCGCCCCGTCGCAAACCAGGCGGCACCACCACCCCTTCCCTTGGCGCCACGGCGTTATCCAACGCCATCGTAGCCGGTTCCCTTGCCTCGGCGCGCCTCACGCCCAGCAACACAGGCGACACCAACCACATCCCCTCTCCTCGCCCTCACCCTTCCCCTCGCCTTCTCCAAACGCTCCGTCCTCCGCAGAACCCCCATCACTCCGGCCACCACCATCACCACAAGGGCAATTCCCCCGATGAAATCGACCACGAAAAGCGCCACAAACGAAGTCGCCTCCCCGGCAAGAAACACGCGCATCACGAGGGTTCGCGAAAGCGATGGCGCGACGGCATGACGGAAGCGCAAAAACGGAGGTATGAGGCCGTCTGGGCCAGCAACAAGGAGATTCTACTCGACAGACACGTCGACGCGGACGGGAATCGTATTTTTGGAGGATCCGGTGAGGAGGAAGGGAAGGAGGGAGAACCTGGGGATGGATACGTGGTGAACGTGGTTGTGAGGGAGATTTGGAGGAGGAGTAGGTTGCCGAGCGACGAGCTCGAGGAGGTGTGGGACTTGGTGGATAGAGGCGGGAAGGGAGTGTTAGGGCGGAGGGAGTTTGTCGTGGGGATGTGGTTGGTGGATCAGAGGCTGAGAGGGAGGAAGATTCCGGCGAGGGTTGGGGAGAGTGTGTGGGATAGTGCGTGTGGAGTTGTGATGAAGAGGAAGTGATCGGACGGGCGCCGGCTTCATCTATTATTATACTCGCATTGTGCCTTGACATGACTTATTTGCGTTGCGGTTTGAATTTTGTATAATACCCTTTTTTTTCATAGACGCCAAGATTTCTTTTTCTTCTCTCTTTTCTCTCGAACTCTGAAGCTGCTGATACATTAACTGGTAATCTGAGCTATTCCATCTCCATGTTTATCATCACCATCATGGTCTATAGAAACTCCTTCTTCGCGATTCGGTCGCAAACAGCCTGCAAAGTATCGGCTCCGTACTTGTAATCATCCAGATCAAGATAAACCTGTGCACTAACCCTTACCCAAAACCGACCATCATGAATAAAGAGCGCAATGAAAGTCTTGTAATCGTCAATCATAGTCGTCAACAGCCACTGGAAGGCCTTGTCCGACTCATCGGCGGGGAGAACGATATCCGTCTCCTTGCCATTGGCCCCAAGCTTGCCCACCCAAATGGGCAGGGCCACGTTCGCCATGGCACAGTTCGTCAAGGTGCCCTGGCTGTTATCCATGACCTCGGTACCGAGCTGCTGCGCGATGAGCTTGGCGCCAGTCTTGTTGAGGTCCCAGAGGTACGCGAGGATCTTTTCCTCGCCGCCGAGGACGTCCCGTCGCCACTCGATGGCGTGCGGAACGCAGAGGTACGAAGAGTCGTCGAGGGTGCCGACGAACTCGAAGTTCCGCACATAGGCGCTCTTAGAGCTCGGCGGGAGGGGCGAAATGCGGGCCTTCTTGGACACGTAGCCGTGGCTCGTGGCCAAGGTCGAGGTGATGAGGTGTTGGTTCCTCGCGGGCACGTAAAAGACGGCGCAGCCGCGCGGGACGTGCAGCCACTTGTGGCAGTTGGAGACGAAGAAGTCCGGGTCGGCGGCGACGAGGTCGAGCTTCACCATGCCAATACCCTGGGCGCCGTCGACGACGCTCGAGACGCCGAGCTCCTTGCAGACGGCGACGAGCTTTTCCCAGGGGAAGACGACGCCGGGGCGCGACGAGACGACGTCCATGAGGCAGAAGCGGGCGCGTTTCCCCTCGGCCTCGATGTCCCTCACGGCGTCGCGGAACTTTTGGAGAATCTCGTCATCCTCGAGGGGATACGTGAGGGGGATTTCCCTCCCCGAGACGAGGCCGTCGTGGTAATCCGAGGCGAAATCGATGACCTTGCCGCAGGCCTCGTAGATGGTCGAGAAGCTGATGACGACGTCGCGGCCGTCCGGGTTCCACTTGATGTTGCGGAAGACGGTGTTGACGCCGACGGTGGCGTTGGAGACGAAGACGACGGTCTCCTCGGGGACCTGGAGGAATTGGGCGATGGCGGCGCGGGACTGGTCGAGGAGCTTGGGGTACTCGTAGCGGATGAAGGGGTCCGGGCGGGCTTCGACGAGGGTTTGGTAGTGGGTGCGCTTCTGCTGGATGGCGATGGGGAAGGTGCCGAAGGAGCCGTGGTTGAGGTTGATCCAGGCGGGGTCGAACAGGAATTCTTTCTTGAGGGACTTGCCAAAGATGGGGTCGTGCTGTTGAGAGAGGGTTGGAGCGGCCATGATGGTTTCTATATATATATATAGAGATAGACCTTGTATATAAGTATATTTCTTCTCTCTTTGCCTCGGAATGAGAATATATGGCTGGCCTAGATATCCAAAGGGATAGATAGGGAAAGTAGAAGGTTTTAATCGAGTTTAAACTCGGAAACTTTGACGATGGCTTCGAGAGGGTGGTAGTTCCTTGATATCTCCTTCCACGTCTTGTAGAAGAGATGTTGTATGCTGACTCATGTACAGAATACCAGAGATTGAAAGTGGAAGTCTCGACTTAGGCTCACAAGATCCTCGTAGTCTCGTCTAGTCTCATCAACCACATAAATGAGATATCGACATGAGATACCAATGCCGACCAGCTCCACGCGCATCACACATAAAAATTCGCGGTCAAGCTTACATCTCTTAGGCTCTACCACATTTCTAATCCAATCGCACGCCATCCACTCATTCATTTCTATGAGAGAACCCTCATCCCATGTGTGACTCGTTCTCTACGCTACCCATCCCTCTTTGTGCCTCCCAGGCCGTCAATTGCCCTTGATAGCCGCCGTCGGCGACAACCCACCTTGGTGGAGCTACCCCGCGTCTTCTTTTTTTCCCCTCTAAGACTGCAAGACAACGCCCTTCCGGAGACGAAGTCCACTTCCCGTCCAAGCTCCGGATGAGGAGTTGTCCCATTGAACGAGACGGAAATCAGCGGTGGGAAATTGAGTCTTTTGGAGAAGAAATGAGTCTTGTGTTGAGCTTGACTCGACATTGATAGCTCCAAGCGAGAAAACAAAAGTCCATCTAGAATTACACCCCCACCTGATGGCATGGACGGTTCCCAGCACGGGATGGTAAGTGAGCGAATCTCGGTTGACTCACACAGGAAACGAGGACTGCACTGCATTGATCTCATTGGAAAGGGAGAGAGAGAGAGAGAGAAAGAGGGAGGGAGATTCTAGCGAGAATAAACCACATAGTCGTGGCAAACAAACTCGTAAAAGACAACATATAATCTTCTCTCGGTCTTACAAATTACGAGAAAATAACAGACTCCTAATGTCTTCCCGTTATCAATGCCAGAAAAAGCGGGATGATTTCATCCAGTCCCTCCCACACTGAAACGTTCTTCTCACACATCAACCCGTCCATCCTGTCTATATCCGCCACTTTTCCTTTTCCTTCCCTACCACCACTTTCATGTGCGCGTAAGAAAACTCCTCTCGTGCAAACACTTTGATCTGCGTGCTACTGTATCTGGAAGCAAGCAGCACCGATCTACGACTCATTAGCGTTGAATATGGTTGTATTTCGCTGCCAGGGCAATCCTCGCCTCTCGCCTCTCGCCTCAAAGAACTAGCAAACTAGGTCACGGACGTTACACCGAAGTATCTCATCTCATCTCAAGAGAAAATCCCTTCTCCTCCATCCGTCACCAGCCCTTCATTCGCGATTCCTCTAAAAGAGACACAACAGATAACACCCTCGAGGAAGAATCGTAAACACATCTCTCTTCGACTGTGACGAGGAAGATTAACCAGGTTTCCCTCAAAACCATGTAAGAAAATGGTATCAAAAAACACGGAAAAGAAAAAAGAAGAGAAAGGAAAGAAAGGAAGAAGAAAGCAGAAACCTCGGATATTCCTCCTGCTGTGTCCTGTTCCCCGGGCTTTGGTTCCCGACTCCTTGATTTGACCTGAGTAACGCCAAGCATAATGAAAACAAAAGAAGGAAAGAAAAAGAAAGAAAAAAAGGATGGGGGGGTTTTCTGTATTCACCAGAGCCCCAAGTGCCAGTTTGGCCGGGAGACCTTGTTTCCGCCCCGGACAACTTCACACTTCGCACATCGTACAGTCAGTCCAGCAACCGTAGCGTACAGCAAGACACCCCCGTTTTGGACCTCGCATCGTAACCAACAAAGGGAGACGTAGTAAAAAAAAGGAATTAAAAGTTAAAACACCTTGGACATGAAAACGACATAATAAAAAAAGGAATAGATGAGAAAAGGAGAAAAGGAGAAAGGAAAAGGAAGGAAAACGGGAGAAGGAAAGGCACTCTGGGTACCTTAACCATACTGCTTCTGACCACCTGACGAGGTCGTGTAGAGACCCTCCTCATCGCTATCTCTCGGCGTGACCTTGGCCCTGACGTTCCTCATGGTCGCCTTTTCGCGGCCGCTTGGCTCGTTATGGCCGAACACGCTGGGGAACCAGGACTTGAGGAGGGGCATGAGAGCGGGTGCCGAGGCCGTGATGAGGGCAAGGTTAGTTTCGATGGCGGAAGTGACGAAGCCAATGTTGTACGTTGGGTCAGGGCTCGGCGCAAAGCCGTAGAGGCCGACGATGAGGATGATGAGCCGGGCAATACTAGCCGCGGTGACACTGCAGACAAACCGACCGTTAGTCACTACTTCAGAATAACGAGGAGAAGAAGAAGAAGAAGAAGAAAAAAGAAAACCCAGCGGGGGTACGGTACGTACAGTGCACCAAGCAAAAAGACAACAAGCAGCGCAATCTTCGTCTTCTTAGGAATATTAAGATCCCTAAAAATGTACGCCGGCAACAGAAGCACCAACACATCCGTCAAGATGGTAAACGCCGCCGTCGATACGTAGAGCGAGCGCTGGTCGACGCAGCGCCCGTTCCTAAGCGTGGGCGTCCAGTTGAAGGAGATGGGCGTGCATTGCAGGGTGATGGCAGCGGCGACGGCGACCATCTGGGCGGCGGTGATGGCGGCGAGGCCGCGAACGTAGAGCTTGACGCCGCGCTTGTGGGCGAAGAGGCGGTAGAGGAAGATGAGGACGGAGAGTTTTACGAGGGCAAGAATGGGATTGTACAGGATCTGGACGGCGTAGTTCCAGATCATGCCCTCGGTGGGATCGTGGAGTGGGATGTCTCGGCCCCTGATGCCGATGTAGTTGGTCTTGATGACTATTTTTTTGTGTTGTTTCCAGTTAGAGATCAATCTGAAAGACTCTTTCATACAGGGCTTTCCTCAACTTACACTTGTAGCTTGCTGCCGTCTCGATCGCAGACATAAACATGGATATGCAGATTAGGCCGTCGTCTGTTAACAGAGGTGTTAGTGGACACAATCACCCATTTCATCCCCCCCCT
>JUDQ01000106.1:0-94525 GCA_000812075.1 Scedosporium aurantiacum
TGAAACCGGGCGGGTGTGTCGGGACACCTGCCCCCCGGCCCTAATTCTTTTTTTTCTCTCTTTTAATTATACTAAATTGAATGAATACTGATAGGATGAAGAAAAGAGCGTATATATTAAGGAGTGGTGTTCAGGACTTCCGAGATGAGGTGTAGATGAACGAGGGCCGATGAAGATCCTGTCCTCCCTTTGTGACGTCCTCACCTCCCTCTATCGAGTGAGGCTCTTTCTTGGTTAGAATACTCTCTCAAGCAGGAAAACATGTCGGGATGCGGGTTTCAAAGGCGGTCTCTATGAAATATCTGGTAAGTTATGTAGATAGAACCTTCGACACTCGAGATCGTGACTCGGCCAAGGTGGCTGGATGAGAAATCTCAATACTCGCGCCTCCTCGTCGGCGACAATAGATAATGGACTCAGAAATCAAGTCAACAACAAAAGGACTTTAGAGAATAAACGGCATTGTATTATCATTTTATGCTCTCGGCCCTCCTACCATTCCCACAATGATAAAGGCACCGGGAAACAACAAAAGTAGAAGAGAGAATTGTGAACGAAACAAACAACAGGTGAGGGGATATCATTCGATGTACGGGCGAAAGAACTATACTGGCAAAAATCAAAATCGAAAAGCAAAAAACCGAGCGGAAATCGTAGGAGCGAAGAATTGTAATGCGCGGTCACACTTGTTCCAAGGCCGGGCCCGGGTCCAGCTTCATCTCATCTTGACCAACAGCGCTTTCCTCCGTAAGCAGACAGCGTATCCTCAAGTCACGCCATACCCGCGTACTCCTTCAACGTCCTAGCCGCGTGAAAGTGATATATCTCACTTCTTGAAATGGCCGAAAATCTTGTGCTTGAGCTTGTCGGCCAAGCTCGTCGGCGCCTTAGCCTCCTTCTCAGCTTCGTCCTTGGCCGCAGGAGCGGGTGACCCCTCAACTGAGATGCTCTTCTTGTGTTCGGAGGCAACGAATTCGTTACCAGCACCGCCGCGACCGGTGTGGTAGTCCAGGTTTTCGGAGCTGAGGCGGACAGCGGCCTCGGGGACGACAACCTTGTCAGCGCGTCGCGGGGCCGACGTGCCGGGATCGCCAATGTTGCCAGAGCCTAAGACTGTGTATTAGATGTCATTTCTCTCTCTTCGTTTTTATGCGCTTGTTCGTCTTCATATTTTCGTCCCGTCAATTTTTGGTGCAAAGGGGAGTGTCGATAGCTGATGGGTCTGCTGCGACGCAAATTGGAAACCCTGGACCCTTGCTGTATATCATCAAGAACCGGAGATATCAAATCGCAGGGAATGGGATGGGACATGGGCTGGGGTGTGTGTGTGGTTGGCCGCCAAGAAAACCAGAGGCGCGGGATGCAAGATAAGAGAAGCCAAGCCGGTCCAAGCTTCCCATCCACTGATAAGGACCAAATCACCAAATTGATGCGACCAATTGAATGTCCTCATCGAAACCGCCTTGATCTCCTGTTTCGTCTGAATAACACCTCAAGAGTGCGTGAGGCAGATTTTGTTGCTGGTGATAAAGAGACAAGGCCGAGAAAAAGAAGGGAAAAAAATGCAAAAATAAGAAAAAAGAAGCACACAAACAAGAAGCAGAGTTGGTCTCACCTCCTCGTCCAGTACTGTAGGCGCCATCACCATGGCTTCCCTCCACACCAAGGCGGACAACCTCGCCATCAACGTACTTGGTGTCGTCAACGTTGATGTTGCCCGCGCCGCCACGACCGTGGGATACTTCCGTAGAGGACATCGTGTCGTTCTAGAAGGTTGGGAAAGAAGGAAAAGCAAAGGCTTAATGGACGGCTTGTATGGAACGTCGGTTTCGAAGAGGAGGGAATATGAGGAATTGTCGTATGCTGACGCAGTGTGTTGCTTTTCTGCAGCTTTTCAGCGGGCGTTGCGTTCGCGCTTCCGGACCAGTACAATGTAGTGGGAAAACTCACTCGTGGTCAGGAAAAGAAGGAGGGGGAGCGAAATGGAAGTCTCTTAACTAGAGCTTAATCTTGAGGGAAGGTTGGAAAGGTGGATAAAGCTTCGGAAAGGCTCAAGGTCTGACGTTGAGATAAGGACGAGGTACCGGAGCTGAGTTAAATAGTTTGATACATTGAGGTAGCAGGCGAGGCAAACGCCAAAAGAGGAGAGAGACTCGGAGAGGAGCAGCGAGGGCTGACTCTTAACAAGATAGAGTGGCCAGTGGCTAGTGCCATTGACCCATTTCCCATCTCACTGGAGAATTATGGGGGTCATATGGGGGAAGAGCACAGGTAAGGGTATGGGGTGGTTTGATTTCTTCGATTGTCCTTGTTCCACTTCGTGTTCCCCAAGTCACCGGGGCTCGGTCCACAACTGGGGTGATGATGCGAAAATGTTCCAAGAAACTTCGTACTTCGTACTTTCATTTGATGTTACCTGTTACAATTGTAAGTTCAGCGAACATTGGAAGAGCATGGCTGAAGCGCAAGCCGTCGAGTATACTGTGCCTTGCACTGTTTCCAGTAACATGATGGCGTCAATATTTTCCTTCTTCTCCCGGCGTCAAATTTCAACTTCTACAAAAAGCCTGTGGCTGTTATCTCATCCATTGTCATCAAATGGGTTACGCCACTAGCATTTGATGCACACTGCTACTAATCTAGATTACTTAGAAGATCCACAAGGACCCTGAGAGGGTGGTACACTGTATTAGCTGTTACCTTGACTACTTCAGGAGTACGGTCAGTCGATCGGTGTTAATGGTTAATACCATGGACGAGTTTTTATTGTAGAAGTAGCAAGTTGAGCATGTGCGCCTGCCTCGGCGGCGAAGACCGAAGACCGGAATGCATTGAGGACCAATTGACTGATTGATACCTTCCCACCAGGCCAATTGTGCGAAGTACATTGATTTCAATGCTCTTTCCCCTTATCCCCGCCGGCCCCTCTCTGCAACCACTAAGAATCCCGCATTGCCTTCTTACGTACCTGAATTTGGTGAAAATTGTGGAGTGACTTGTACATCAAAAGATTGATCTTGACCCCATCGTCCATTTCCCGCTCCCGATAAGATAAGGAAACAAGCTCCAAGAGACCGAAAAGCTCTTGACAGAAGATTGAACGCTCCAAAAGGGCAACCCAAGCGACTTGGCAACGGGGCCTTCGTCCACTAATAGACACTAAGCCAAGCCTTTTAGCTATCGCCTATCTCAGGCTGGCTGACCGTCGCTGGCCATGCTGGCTATCAAACACTCCCACCTCGACGGTTTTGACTTCCGCGACTTAGCCCTATCGGTGCGACCAACCATCTCCTCGCCCGTTGCCTTCCGTTGAACAACCTCAACCATCTTTCTAGACTCCGATCGATCGATCTCCCCACAGACCTCAGGACATTCCAATATCGAAAATACTGCGGAACCCCACCGTCCTGTTGAACTAGAAACCTTCGGTATTAGCCATCTCTCTTTCTGTTTGTCAATAGTTTCCCTCAGCGTGAAGTTGTCTTTCCGGTTACGACCAACACGAAGAGAGCAGCCAACATTTACTTCTTCGCTCTCCTAGGCGTATTCTTATAGACCGCATAAACCGGTTCTGCTCGATAGTAAACTACTAGAACGAATGGTAAACGTCATGACATCAAATTACTACGAAGTAAGCCAGGCCATGTCATACTACCGATATCGCGAGCGTACGATCTCGAACGCCTTCTGTAGCTAGTGTTCTTCTTTCTGTCCTCTAACTCTAGCACGCTGAATCCTCTAAGTTCATCATTCATCACGTAAAAAGGAAAAAAAAATGTTTGCCCTTAATGCAACAACACACATCCGTCTCTCCACCACAAGTCCCTAGCAACAGAATTCAGGTACCATCCATCCCCTACCGTCACCCTCAGTCCTCGCCCTGCTCGTTCTCGTCCATCATTTCCCGTACAATAGCCTTAAGCTGGCCCTCAGTATCACCCCCGCTCGCATTCGTAACTTTCTCAGCAAGCTCAATCTTCTTCTGACAAGCCTTATAAATGAGCTCCTCCACCGTACCCTTCGCGATGAGGTGAATCACCTCCACCGGCCTCGTCTGCCCGAGGCGGTGGGCGCGGTTCTCCGCCTGACGGTCGTCCTGGGGGTTCGACGACATGTCGAAGATGATGACCTTGTTGGCGCCCGTCAGGTTGATGCCTGTGCCTCCTGCGCCCGTCGTCAGCAGAAACACGGGGATGTCGGCGTTCGTCTGGAACCTGTTAATTTCCTTTTGCCTCTCGCCGACGGCGCTCGCGCCCGTGAGCATGCAGTATTCGATCTCGTCGTGCAGCAGCACGTACGAGAGGATTTCGATGATCTTGGTGAACTTGCTGAAGACGAGCACCCTGTCGCCGTTCTTGCGGTAGCCCTCGATCAGCTCCAGCAGCTTCTTGATCTTTCCGCTCTCCTTCCACGACCCCTTGGGCACGTCGAATTTTCGTAGCAGCGGTAAGAAGTCCTGGCAATAGAGGTGCAAGTCAAAATCAGAGCGGCTCTGGAGATCTTGTAGAAGGAGGTGAATCTTGGGTTCTGCGAGGTCAAGCTCCTTGTAGGGGACTCGATTGAACAGGATGTCGGCCATCTCCTGCGTCGTCTCGTCGGAGAAGTGTCGCCTGAACAGTTGCAAGTGCAGAGCAGCCTTCTTGAGTTGAATCCATACATTATTCATGTCATTGCCACGCGCACCCACTGCTTCCTTCGTTCGCGCACCAGGCTCAGTCCGGAACATCTTCTCATACTTGTCGTATACTTCCTTCTGGGCAGGAGGAAGGTCGCAGTAGATGATTGAGTGGGTCTTCTTCGGCAGATTCTGGCCGACCTGATCTTTTTGTCGTTGTAGAATGAACGGCTCCAAAATAGATCGCGCTCGACTGACTCTCTCGCCGTAGAGTAGAGCGGTGTTCGTCAGGTTTCGCGTATGAATCTTGTGGTCAAACACGTAGCGGATCGCCTCCATCCTATCTCTGAACAACTCGGGATCCACAAAGTTGAGAAGTGAGATCATCTCCATCAAGTGGTTCTGAATCGGCGTGCCGGAAATGAGTAGTCGCCACCTTGTCCGTAGCTGGTGTAGGCGTCCGTACTGAAGAGTCGTCGGGTTCTTGAGGATTTGTCCCTCGTCGAAGATAGCCGCATTGATGCCTAGGGAGTTGAGGTTGCGCAGGTCGTCCTTTTGCGAGAACTGGGTGTAAGAAGTGACAATAGCATGGTAATGTTCCGGGTCCTCTGCAAGCTCCTCGGCGATTTCGTCTCGTTCGGCTCGGGAGCCGCTATATTTCATGACGTTCAGGTCCGGCGCGAATTTCTTAAACTCGAGGATCCAATTATCCAACGTAGACGGTGGGACGACGATGAGATTAGGGAACGGCCAGTCCTCGGTCATCCCGTTGTCGTAATCGTCCAGCATCCGAGCTAGTAGGCCAACCACCTGACACGTCTTACCAAGACCCATGTCGTCTGCGAGGATACCGCCGTAGCTGTTTTTAAATAGGAGATTCATCCAATTGACGCCAAAAACCTGGAAGTCATGCATTGGCGTTTTCTCAGACATAGAGGAAGGTTGCTTATCAATAAAATCGGAACCGCTACTCGCGCTCTTCCCCTTCTTCTTCTGACCGTAGGCGTCGATGTGCCATGAATCGAGCTGTTTCTTGATAAAGGCCGCGCGCTTCTCGCTCTCCGAGACGACCTTGTCCACCATGGAGATAGATCTCATGAAGTTGCGCGTCTTGTCGATGATGGCCTCGCCGATCTCGACCTTTTGGCGCTTCTGTTTTCCACGGCCTTCCTTTATCTTGCAAACGCTTTCAACGCTGGCGATCGAAGCGAAGGGGCGCTTCTTAATCAAGAGCTTGAGGTCGACTTCCGGCGCTCCTGTCAGAGCAGCCAGATCTTTAAGGTCCAAATCATTCAGGAGCTTAAGGAGACGCGCGTCCTCGTCGGAGTAGGGTGTGTCTTCCTCTTTCGAGTCAAATTCGTCTTCATCACTATCGGACAAGATCGTGATGGGTACTTCGGGGGTTGTCGCTTTGGTTGACCTCTGAGATGATGATGGTGTGGCCGAATCGCGGGAGGAGGATGGGGGAGAGGATAAGGACGACTGAGACTCCTGGCCGGGGCGTAGACCGCGCATCAGTCTCCGGCGACGGGGGACTATCGGCTCTTCCTCCTCCTCCTCCTCCTCCTCCTCCTCAGACTCGTCGCTGTCGAGAATAATGTTCTTCGCACGATTTCCACGCTTGGAGCTCATTGTAGAAGACTTGCTTGGCGGAGCTGGTCTGGATTGACCCTTGTACTTAAAAGACTCAAAATCGATCAATTTCGCCTTGGGCTTTTCCCTGGGTTTGGCCTCAGGAATTGTGGGCTTGGGCTACAATGCGGGTTAGCTATATAAGTGGTGGAGCCGAAGGATGACTGCAGCTAGGTCTCCGAGGGCCGAAACAGAGGGTGGGAGAAACAAGCAGAAGGGCGGCGGCGGGGGGAACTACCTTGCGCGAGAAATTTGTGGGTATGATATCAGCGCGATCCTCAACCAGGCTATCCTCGTCGTCGTCCGAGGAGAGTGTAATTATATCAGAATTGCGCTTCTGAGGGATCACTGCCCTCGGTGGATTGCCGTTTGCCATTTGTTGTGAATTAGAAGCCGCCATGGCGAGTCTCTGGGGGCTGATGGGTAGAGGCCGACTAAAGAATTTGGTGATGGGCTGATTTCGAAAAGGAAGACCCGCCGAGGAGTTCGAATTCTGCTTGGTGAGCTGAGGAGGTCTGCTCGCGGGTCGAGGCGGGGAGGAAGACATGATGGGTTCGGGAGATGAGGGTCGGGGAGAGGCTTTCCTCAGAAGCTTTGGGTTCGGGTTCGAGACTATCTGGGTGGGTTGGGTAATGTATGGTGATGTGCCGGGAATTCGTTCGTCGCCAAGCTCGTCGAGGTCGGAATCATAGAGCAGAGCCCGGGGCGGCGTGGCAGGGATAATGCCGGGCGCTGAGGGAAGGCTCGATGCTTGCGCCATTGTAGCGGTCGCCTCAGCTATTGAATGAATAGAACGACTATATGACTATAAGGTGCGGAAATGTTCGATGACTTTCGAAGCGTGGTTGCATCCACCCAAGAGTGAAGACGTGAAGTGGAAAGGAGGTTGGTCCAGGAAGGCGCGACGCACTAGGATTAGAGAAAAAAGAGGCGGTGGGCCCAACAGTGTGGGGGAAGGAGCAGGGGCACCAGTCCGGATTAAGAGGAGAGAAACGGAGCACGATAGAGGTCTATAATAGGTATGGGAAAACACCGAAATTGAGTGGGACAGGCATTGGGTCGCTGCTATGGCGCCTCGACGATCCCCAAGCCGTTCCTGAGGCGAGGATCTTGGGAATTGAGGACTTGCAGATTTGGGGGAAAATGGACATTATTAGCTCCCAAGAATTAGGCACGGCTCATTAAGACAAACGCCCTAACGCGTCTGGCTATGATAATCGCCCCTCATTCACTGCACACGCTATCACGTGATTGAGATGTCTGTGACGTCGCTAACCAACCGATCCCAGCTGGTGAGTGAGTCCAGCTGTTGGAGTGCTTGAACAACAACGACTGCTCAATCGAATCCTCCATAGCACATCCCCCTGATACTCATTGTTTCCATCGAAGTGGTTTATCATCTACTGAAGTAGAGGCGAAAGTGAAACTAGGTAAAAAATGTAAGTTGGTATTGAAATCTTGAAGGTCGCGATACCGTCTTCCTTGGTTCTTCCTTAGAGGTCTTGTCTGTTGTACCTGTTGCTCGATGAGAAGCTGCCAACATCACATTGAGCTTAATCTTAATATCTAGACACTTCAACTTTCTCTGACAACACATACCGACCCATCCAACACATTTACTGACCAGACAACTCAGACAAGCGAATCCTGTGTATTGAAGCCCAACCCTTCCCACAAATACCAGGCTACGACGCTATTTGGAGATTAAACACCATCCGTCTGCTACGATGTCTCGCATCATCTCCGAGAAGACCGTCCTCGATAAGGATGACCACGTAGGCGAGCCATCCAACATTAGCCCCGCCGTGCCCACGTACGTTCCCAGTCATCTATTCCGCTCCATCTCTGGACAGAATGTGCAAACGAAAAAGAAAACTAACAGCTGGCTCTTGCCATCTCCGTAACAGCCATGTCATCATGAAGCTGCTTGGCTTCACCCTCGCCATGATAGTCCTCCCCATAGGCTCCTACTACGCCTCAGTAGACACTCTATTCAAAGGTATGCTGTTCAAAGTCCTATGAAAAAGAGAAAAGCAATTTCTTATGTGTTGCAATCTGGAGAATTGCATGAGCAAAACCCTCTCATATCCTTGTAAACAAAATGTCGGCTGAACTTGGAAAAAAAAAAAAATACTAACCCAATCAACAGGAAACTCCACGTTCGCAGGTGCGCTGGCCGCAGTCATGGCTAACCTCGTCCTCATTGGCTACGTCGTCGTGGCCATGAAGGAAGATCAGAGCGATCTACGACAGCCCAAGGCCGAGAAGGCGGAGGGTAAAAAGGATCGCTGATCGGGGGGGCTCTAGCATGGTGCCGGGGGGAAGAAAGTGAAGGAGGGGAAAAAAGGTCACCTGGCGACTTCTGGTAAAATTATATCCGTCTTTGTCGTGTATTACATTCCTATACCCTGCTGCTGCGTGTATATTATTATAATCTTGCTCCTCTAACTCCCGCCATTGCTGTTCTGTCTGTATTGGAGACGTCTGCGCCGTCGTGCACTTTAGCTGCTTCCTGGGCCGTCTACAACGACTTGAAAAGTCACACGTCCATCACACGTGTAGCCAGTCAGTCCATTGTCATATTTAACGTCAGTAAACGCTTCGCGCAATTGGCGCCATGTATTATACTGCCTGAGGCTGTCGAGACAAAAGAAAACAAGCGGGCAGAGCTGTTTCCCGCGTATGCGTAGCTGTTGGTGTTATACCTCGCGTTTCATAAAGGAACAATTAGTGCTTTGTGGCCACCGTCCCCTCTCCATCAAAAGTGTGTGTTTCCTCCTGCCTTCCCGCTTTGCTGTTAATTTTTCCAATGAACATAGCATTACTAGAACCCTTTCCTGAAAGATGAATGGTGCCGCCGCCGCCCACCAACGCTTTCGTGTTCCCTTTCCCTTGAAGGGTTGTCCCTTTTCCGTCCGTTAGGATAGTTTCCGACCTTTTATGACCTCTATAAACCGTAGTATATATCCGACATGAACTTTCCAAAACCCCGCTTTCCATGCCTGAGTTGAGGAGTTGAGGTAAACCGCGCCGTCTCCGTCTCCGCCGGGCTCGACAGAAATCACCCCTTCCCGGTGCTAGCTTTGCTCCAGTTGTAAAAACTCTCGCCATGCGTAAAATGAGGTTGCGAGTATCGCTCGTGCCGCTCGCGTGAATGCATAGTTGGAGGGTGGGTTCGTTCGGAATCGGGAGTATCCGAGAATCTCTCGTCTCGATAAATGGATGTGCTGAAGAATAGCCGACCGCAATCGAAAATTCGTCCGGCATCAGGGTATCGCAAATAAAAAAAACCATAAAGAAATACAAAATAAAATGAGAGGGAGAGAGGTAGAAAAATATAGGACAATGATGACCCGAAAGGAACAGAAACGAAATGTTGTCAAGGATCGTGTGGGAAACAAGAATTGAGAAAAACTCCGTGAAACTCCAGCCCATGGTTCAAATCACCCTTGAATAACTCCCGGCTCTTTATGATGACCGACTGAACCGCCTAAAGAGCCAACTTCTCCTCTTCTTCTCCGGTTGAGGTTGTGCTGCGGTGAGATTTGCTTGAGGGGCCATCACATTATTCTTGAGAGGTATCGCCGGCGGTAGCGTACTTCCCAGTGTTCCCGGAACAGGCTTCTTTTGTATCGCCGCGTTGTTTCCGTTCTCGCCGAATGGGAAGGCGGGGGACTGATATGACGCCGGCGCACTAAAGCCCATGCCATAATCTTGCGTGGGTGGAGGAGGGGGCTTCGTAGGTGAGATTCGGTCTACGGATCCGTTGTCGCTGCTGGGATCGGTTTGATAGCTGCCCTGGTCTCCGCTGCTGGCTCCTCCACTTGCCGTCGTTACCGTTTCGTAAGACCGGTCTCTATGTGGAACTGGATAAACGCCGTTCGTTTCTCTCCGGTTGTTGTAATTGAGCTGCGGCTCGGACTGCATCCTCGGCGCTCGTTGTTGTCTGCCCCCGTATGGCCCACCAGGACCCCCACCGGCACCTCCGCCAGGGTAGCCACCCTGTGAACCGTAACCTGCCTGAGCATTGTAACCTCCCTGTGGGCTGTAACCTCCTTGTGGACTGTAACCTCCCTGTCCGCCATTAGGCCCGTATCCCCCATACTGTTGCGCTTCGTGGTAGCTATCCCTCGCAGGCGGGGAAGGCCTCGGCTCGAAGTGAGATGTCGGACGGCTTCCGTAGTAGTTGTCCTGGGGGTATCTATTTCCATTTCCTACAGAGAGCATGCTCGGCGCTCGGCTAGACGCATAGTTTCGGTTTCCGTAGTAACTCCCTCTTCTGTTCCAGTCCGCCTCTGCCGACGTTGTTAGTCCAGAACGGGGTGGCATGATAGGCCTCATGTTATGCCCACCTGATTGAGGAAGGGCCACTGGCGGTCTTCGCTGTGGACCATCGATGGCGGCCTCGAAGCTACGGATCGTGTCTAGAGGTCGTTCCCATCGGTTGCGTGTGGGGTTGGACTTGTCGGGTTCGGCTGCGCAGAGATGATGTTAGTTAGGTTGGATGATACTAATCGGGGATGTGGTGATAACCCTACCAATGGGATTGCCATAGATGTCCTTATGTTGGATAGATCGAAGAGGCGCTAATGATGTTCGCTCTGTCGCTTGCACGGCCGCTTTTAGGTTCATTGAATGTCAGTCATCCTGCTTTCTTTCCCCTCTTGTTTTCCGACACTGGTTGAGAGGCACATTGGGGACTTGCGGAGGAAGGCGGATTCATACCTGGTTCAGCCTCTGTCATGGCCATAGTAGGGTCGGCCTTGCTGTGGAGCCGGTGCGATTCCTTTTCCGCAGACGTCTCGACCAGCTTGGGACCTTTGTTAGACCTGTCAGAATGAAAGCTGAAGGACCTGTGACGGCCCTTTCTGGCGGACCGCGCTGCATTGTCGACAGCCGCCATCTCAGATGAGCCGTGAGCGTGTTGCCGTCGATGAGGTGTGATAACGATGTTGAGTCTCTGGCTTGTCCTATTCTTCGGCGGCAGGCTGTTGAAGTGACAAACGTCTGACAGAAAAGCTCAATGATGTTGAAGGATGCAATCAGGCAGGAGAGGGCGTAGGAGCTCTATTCTAACGGTCGAGAAACGATGACGCTGAGTGAGACCAAATCGTTTTCAGGTCCTGATGTCACGAGAGAAGAATGACAGGGGTGATGAAATGGTCAAAGAGGGGCCCTTCACTTCTCTCGATGTCGAGGTATGAATGGGGATTGAAAGATCGAGAAACTAGCCCGGGGAATGGAAACTCCAGGTTCGCGAGGAGGTACGAAGGAGGGTATAAGGTGATGTGGGCGTGTGTGGAAATGGGGTGGTACCAGAGTGGACGAGGGTGCGACGAGGTTGGCTAGGTTGCGGGCTCGGGTGCTGATGCAATGCCGCTCCATTGTTGACGGTGCTATCAGTGCAAGTGGAGCCTGGGGGAGACTCGAATGCTAGGTCGTAAGTCGGGGACCTGGCTGTCGCAGAATCAGTGCAGAACAAGGCAGGGCCGTCTCGTGTGGCTGGGATTGATTGGTACGACTGGAAGGCCCCAAGCACTCGTATACGCCCAGGGGTGGTGTGCGCTAAAAGGAGCTGGTGGGCAGGGGGGGTGGGGGTGTGTACGAAGTACCTCTCAGGGTATTACGAGGTTCCACGCCACGCTTCAATGGTGATGTACTTCGTACTATGAGTACGAAGTAGTGTACAAACTACAAAGTACTTTGCTGGCAATATCTGTATGTACAGTGTTGTCTTTGGTGACAGGGGGATCAACTACAAGTATCAATTGATGCGTCTTACTTTGCACATCCGCACAATCCGGTGGTCCACGAGCTGAGAGTGGTGGTCACCACCTCATCCTCTGTCCTCGTCCTCTAGTGTAGTGTACAGTCTCACTTCATCAGAAACTATCGCTATCACTATCGCTGTGTTAGTGGGTGCTCTTTGTTAGTGGGTCAATCATGTCAGTGTGTGGGGTGGAGTGACAGAAACTAGACAGCGTCCTGGATGAATGGGCAGTTGGGCGTTCTGAAGTACTACGTATGTGTGTGAACGAGGTGTTCAATATTATTGATAGATTATTAGATTGTATCTGCCCTCGGTGCGCCGGAACATTGAGGGCATGGGACGAGACCCTGTCAGTCCCATACTGGCCGTGGTGGACGTCTGAAGTACTGCCAACTGAAAGTGCCCAGCAAATGCCAAGTAACCCATAGTGATCAGATCAGGATCACTTGGACTTGTACGCTGCATTATGTAGCCTACTTCGTAGATGTTTGTTTGCAACGACCCCTGGGCAACATATGCGGCGGTTTGTCGGCGCAGGCCTTTTGAGATTGGCCTGCGCTTAAAGTGGGATTTCCGGCTAAGAAGGGCGGTGATGTGCTGTTGCGAGGCGTCGATCAGAGAGGAGCCACGGTTTCCTTCGTCGATGGCAGATAAAGTTCGGAGACCACTGTTCTGGACAGAGCAGTGCCAGGTAAATTGGTAGCATCCATGGGTCACCAAGGGCGAGGGGCAAGGTTCCAACGCAAAGCCTGTTTCTACTAACACTTCGTATCTCTCGTCGTCCTCTGTTTCTCCAAACCTATCTATGAAGCACGTCGGTTCAGCTGTTTCTGTGTTTCTCGAGGTTGAGAGAGTTCGGCGTAATCTGCAGGAGATGAAGAGTCTAGGATGAAAATGCTAAATAGATAAAGGAGCCGCTTTGTGTTCGCTAAGTCTCGCCAAGTCCCGCGTTTTGCGAAGGGCGGTGTCAACTGTGTAAGATGCCCAAACTCTTTGTTACCGTGTACTCAGTAGGCGAAGCGGTGACAGCCAGGCTAGCCCAGTCATCGGCGAGCAAGGGCAGCCGGATGCTGGAACTATTGACGGATCCTTTGACCTTCAGTCTGGACATGGGACCCGTACTTCATTGTCGTGGCGGCTGATTGCTGATTCTAAACTGAGCCGATGCTTCGCAAACTGTAATTTTAGTAGTCTTTCTCACATGCTGTTTCAGAAGTCCAGAAGCGTGTGGCTGTTCACTTGGATATCAGACATGAAATGGATTTTCCTACCCGCCCTCCAGGCAAAAAAAAGAATAACCCGCCTCTAAGTATACAACTGGGGGATGGGACATGAAATCGGATGCCAGAACACCCCGTTGGTCCGATCCTATGTCACAGTGCAGGACAGACCTGCCAGCTCCAGATAATACAAGATAATTGCGATGAAAGAACAAAATTCGAGACATCAATAATAGCTGGAATCAGTGATGGTCAGGCCAAGTCTGTTCTTTGTTTGGTGGGTTTCATCTTGCCAAAGGTGTGATGTCAGACCTCGGAGCTCGTTGTGTCCCCTAACTGCATTCGGCAGCCATGGCCTTTCAGCGTGCGAAGTACCCGACGAAGTACTTCGGAAGCCTTCCTAAAATTCCAGTACTTGCCGATGCTACCTTGGCGGAACTGGTACAATAGTACGAAGCAGTGTACACTACGATACATACACGACACTAACAATTCCAACTCGACGTGGGTTGCAGATCGCTACAGCAGCCAAGCCAGGCACCCTCATCCTTAGTTCCTGAGTCTAGCGGGCGGATACTTTATAAACTACGTATGTAATGTTACTTCGTACTTTCTTTTGTGGTGGGGTGCCGATTGGGAAAGTCCGAAATATATTAAAATATTCCTCTATCAATTCGACGATTATTCTCGTGAAGGTGAAGCAATGAAGCAAGAGTCAGAAGGGAAGGGACTACATTTACCTCCGAAAGTATAGAGGAAGTCCAATGGACACTGGATATAAAGCAAGAGAAGGTCGAAAGATCTTGTTTGGGCAAGGGGAAAATTTTTTGGGTTCGACGTTCCTTCTGCGATCGAATACGAGGCGCACTTTCGCACTTTCCATCATTCCACCCCTCCAAGATTGTGGTGCACACGTGTGGGACCATTCCCAGAATGGGAGTACTAAGCTAGACCATGATGGAGCAGAGAAAATTGCCCGCTTAAGGAGTATATCGAAGTATCTCCTGGCTGCGCCTGCTTTTCACGCCTACTTCGTACTTCGTGCTTCGTTGTGTGGTACTTGTGCGAAGTAGTGTACATTGCCTCAGACTGGCTTACGAAGTATTACTGGATTCAATGATTAGCCCTTCTGCACGTGGAGCAAGACGCAAGACTATAAAATGTTTATTCCGACAGGAGGAACTAAAGAACACACACAAAAGTGGTTTTATTCGGGTTGCCGAGGAAGCGCAGAAGGATGAAGGATTAATCGTTAGTCGTGGGAGTCCAATCTCGACGGCTCAGTAACCAAGTTATAACGAGTACATAGCCTGTCTTGGATGGGTTGATCATTAATTATTACGAAGGAGTGAAGCAAGCCAGACTACCTTCTCAACACCTCATCTCGCTCAGTACTTCGTAGTCAATGTCTAGGGTTTCACTTATGTGAGTATTGGTCTATGCAAAGAATCAATGCTTGTAAGCCCAGCCTTTTACTCTGGGGTTGTCGATGGTGTCTTGCAGCATGCCTCCATCTCCATTTCTAAGATTATCAACTTTCACATTGATCCTCAGATGCTCCGTGCTACAGCACATCTGTTCTGTTTTGGATCAATTGATGCAGGAGAACTAATTATTTTACTAGATCCAGAGGAGTGTACACTACTTTGTACAATTTCCGTTCCGCGCTCCAGTAATCTACCTCTTCAGAGTCGCTTGAGGAGTCGGGTTTCTAGTCCATACAGGCATTGATGAAATACAGATCCGAGGGACCCTAGTGGCCCATTACTTCAGAGTACTTCGTAAGAGGACAAATCCAGTTCGACTTGGAGTATTGATTTCTCGCCAGAATTCCTCTCAGCAATCGATCATGTTAGCTGGTTGATATCAGTAAACCATCAACAGCACCCCGGAACAGTTATTTAATGGACAATTGAACCCATATGTAGGATCAATGATCAGGAAGTTACAAGATTGTGGCCTAGGCTGACATAGTCTTGATCCTCCATCAACTCCAGGACTCCTGAAGGGTGTATCGTATTCGTCAGGGTCACCAACCCTATTTACAGTTGGCCTTTTTGCTCGACTTCAGAGGATCGGCACCGTTGTTTGCAAAACTCAAATTCCGAATCCCAGTTTGTCTGTCTGTTCCATCCAGACCGGGTTCCAATTTTCCCCAAACCACACTAAAACCTGTCCCACTTCTCCTCTGCACTAACAGTCGTGTCCAGCCCTGGATAGACCACGACATTCCTGCGTACACTCTGAAGTGCGTCGTCAGTGGACCCAACTCTAAAAGCTGTTCCACCCAGAGAAACCTGCTGGATCCTGGGACGAACTCGTGTGGCACGCTGTTATGCCTTCTTTTTGGTAGGGGATGAGTTCTTCGCTCTGGTTAGGCTATCTAATGTGTAAAGAAAATAGGGAGGGAAATTGCGAGGAATTCAAGAAAAAAAAATTAAACAAAACCCAAAAGTTTGCCTTCCGGGTACAATACAGATAATTCTTGACCTTCATTTGAGGTCGTGACCCGGAATCTCGAGCGGTTGGACTTGACTAGAACCAATATGGCTGAGTTCGCCTTGTTTTACTTAACCATGCTTCGATCTCGCCCCCATCTCCCATCTACGGATGTTGTACAACCAGATCGAAGTACATGAGTGAGGTGGAAAACATGCACTGGTGAGGGGGAGGATGGGTGTCGATGCTTCTAGATCGGCAACGCCGCGGGATTGAGCTCCGTCGCTTTAAATATTATGGCAAAAAGGCTGGTCTCTGATCGGTTCGTTAACAACATCCTCCTGCAGCTTTCAGCAGCGCAGGGATGGAGGTACCAGATTACGAAAGGCGGAGGTTGGCATGCAGCAGACTCGGCAGCAGAGACTCGGAGCGTCGACCCGTGCAGATTAAACAGATCGAGATCCAAGGCCAACACAAGCAGAGAGACGGGGTGTCTTGATCCAGGCCTGTTCCGCTCTTGTCCTCAATCCTCGACATCGTAGAAGCACAGGAAATATATGTGTACGCCCTCCCCATAACCTTGGAAAATAGAGTTGTACTTCGCATCGAAGACGCCGGGTGGGGGCTGGGGCCTAGGGCCTTGACGGTACCCAACCTTGATATTTCAAGAATGAATGGATTCCAGGGAGGCTGCCTCCCGGGACCTTTTTCTCATCTAAACGATTACTTCCCAGTTCGCTTCGTACCGAATGGATATGGAGGAGCGGACCAATTCACCCATATGTTAATGATGTGCAGCCATCCGCCGTAAGAGCCGGCTAACTGACATCAAGCTTCGCCACTTTGCTCGTATTCCATTTTTTGTGTCGCTAATCGCGACCTGGTCTTTCGCACGCAAACAGGCTATGTTCATGACCTACTTCGTACTGGTAGTTCACACTAGGTTTCCATGAAAGGCTCGAATCCTCCTGCGATGGGTACTAGCAACCTGGAGTACTCCGTAACAGTGTAATTTGTACACTAAATGCCTTCAATTCATCTTCTCCAGTGCCTCCACTTGACGGGTTCTGTCTCCGCCTCGGCCTCCGACTCAAGGATCCGCTTCAACACTCCAGATGACGACTGGGAACGCGCAAGACGCTGCGAATGCCCCACAAAAATCCTACGATTATGACAACCCCTCCTGAATGGAATTCGGATTTGCTGGAAGCAATGGCGCCTGGCGGCCTGGCGGGTGGGATTTACCTCCCACCCCACGGTAACATCGAGACGCTTGGACGGTTCTGCCCTGTCAGGATGGAGAGACTAAACAAGGAACAATGAACCTCGCAGAACCAAGGAAACTTACCCATCATTCCGGACTTCAGACACCGGTAGATCATCTCTGAGAAAGCCTGGAATTCATGGTTGGTGGTCGGCCCTATAATGGTGTAAGAACGGAAGTAAGTCCTCGGCAATTAGATCACCTTGTACTTCGTACAAACCGTGGCATTGTGGCATGGGCATTAGTTATGACTGGTCTCTCCGGATTCCAACCTCAGCAGAGATGGTAAAACTCTGGCGGCTAGCGCTCCCCGAGGCCTCGAATAGTGCTCTAATGGCAGTTCTCAGCCCGCGTGTTGTTCGAGCCTCCAACGTGAAGCCTCTCCAATCCACCCGCCGGAACTGACGCCACCACTTTAGAGACGTGGCTGGGCTAGATTGTTTCAAGATATTTGAAAGAGCGACAGCGACTGATAGCCACCCAATCTCCACGAGGTGACCTGGCATTTCGACTTCAATCGACACCTTCTACGGCACGTTCCCCATCGGCCAAAGGGACTAGACTGGTTCCTTTCATTATCAGCATACTTATCCGCTCCTCAAGGAATCACCCGCCTCAACTTAACTCGATCCTTATCTGTCAATAATGTAGGGGTATTCATATGGAGCAAGTTCCCGAAGTTTTAATCGGGATGCGGGAGGAGTGATACGCGAGAGCCCCTAGACTCACAAGAATGACATCAAATTATAGTAGTACATGTTAGGCACAGTCAAACCCGGACACAGCCACAGATCTTACCGCTGGTGTAGACTCCGCTGCATTTTTTCCCATGCTGGCTGGTCCGGCGCCTAATTATATGCTTGTCTTCTGATCTGATCTGCAGGGAGCTTGGTCTCATCATCGCATGCCCTGGTCAGCATTCTTTGGAGCTTATCAATCCCACGACTTTGGGTCCTGGAGATCGTCATGGCCACTCTTCGTCACGTCTTGGCAGTGTTGCGTCCTGCGCCGCCCGCAGCTTGGTCTCACCCCGAATCGGCACCAGTGTATCGTGTGGCAGCCTTCAGGTTGGAAAATAAACAACTCACGAAGTAGCTGTTTAGATAGGCAGCTGGTGCGCCCGCCGGAGAGTATGGCGTTCCGAAGATATGCTTGATTGTCCATGGTCCCACACACATCATGTAGTGTAATTCTACTACACGTGGGTCCTAACCAAGAGTTATTTCAGAAGACGTTGATGCCATTTGACACGTCCAGATGTCCTCGACCCCTGGAGTTATTGCATCGGTTGTTCTGGGATTCGGAGTCGAGACCCTCAATTAATTCGAAATTACGTGAGTAGACTCCCCTCCCGATGCAGCAATATGTCTCAGGGTCCAGCTCACAGAAGCCATCCATTGATCTCTTTTCTTAAGACTTGGATGGTGGAGCCATACCGCGCAGAGTCAGCTGGTCAGGAAGTCTTGTGTCTTGTAGCACTATTGATACCCCTCAAGATCTTTCAGTACTCTAAAACCGGGTGACACATGCCTCTCTGGACACCGACAGGTTGTCGCTCAGGATGTCATCGTGTCTTGACCTACACTTGGCCGGAGCAATATACTATTAACCATCCTTCCGAGTCACGCACGGGATGTTCAAACTATTGGACCTTCCAAAGGGATCTGTAACACAACGGCCACAACTTTAGGCCTCATCGCCAACCCTGTGTTGGATTACAGAGACACGCTCTGGGCGCGTGAAGTACGAAATCATCATGTACTGGATGGGGAAAGTGATGGCCACACGCGACTTGGACATTCTAGATCTCTGGGCCCTTAATCAGTGTGAGAAACATACGTCCCGAGTCGCCTTATGATATAGGGGTTGCTTCACTTCAGCATCTGGTTCAGAGATCAAGACGTCAAACCGGAACACGAAAAAAAGGCCGATATTGGGGCTCGAGGTTCGTCAAAAATTCACATCGCTCAATGCGTTTTTTCCCTCCTACCATAGCTGTGACGCCAATCTACCATTTTCAGACCATTTTTAAAATCCTCTTTTTTTTGCTCTCGATATCGTCCGTGATCCTACACTGGCGTCGAGGGCCTGGAACAGCGCAAGAGAAACCGAGGGGTAGCCTTTCGACGTCACAAACATTAATCCCCACCGCTCACTGGAATACCCGTTTTGGTGTTTGACGACTTTAAATTTGTGTGCCTATGGCAAGGCTAGCCTGTTGACCCTGCCTGGACCGATGCATGGAAATCATGAACCATCCTCACTACCAACTCCGACCAGATGAATCCTTGTTTTTATATCGACGAAGGGTAAAGCATAATGCGGACAGAAGCACCGAACGATCTCGAGGGAAGAGGACGAGTGAACTTGGCACGGACGACGCCAGAGTTGCCTACACAGAAATTGTTAGTTACCCGAATTTGAAACCTCTCCAACGATCGGTGTGTGATGTGTTCGGCTCGCCATACCATGTGGCCTGGTGACCTTGCCCCAGATAACCCGGATCTTGGTGCCCCTCTTCTCCGTGGAAGCCTTGTAGATATAGGCTACCTTCTTTCCGAGGTAGAAGCTAATTGGAAAAACCCCTGTCAGCATTCACAATGCCCTAGCGAGATCCGGATACATGACACTCGACGTACTTGGCCGCATTGGTATCATCAACACCCTCGATCTTGATCAGACTCGTTCCAGGGTTGGTGGCGCGCTTGCTGCGCTGGTAGCTCAGGTGGCGACCCCTATACGATTCCCAACTGTTAGCCTTCCATCCATACTCGATCTCCACAGGCCGAAATCAAAATCCACGTCGCAAGTCCGGTAGGTTGATTGGAAACGGCGGGCGTCGAATTGTCGCGATCGAGCAGACATCGTTCGTGGTAGTGGGAGGAAAATGGAGTTTGACGGGTTTCACTCACTTGACGTATACTATAAATTAATCGAGTTAGCTTTTGTCCCAGGCTGCTGTCCGACTTCTCCAAGTGAAGCTTCGCGATTCTTGACCGACATTGATGCCTCCAAGATACGCTGGGCGCGGGGAAAACGACAGGAATTAATAGAATCGAAAGTACTTACATCGGTGACCAGCTTCCGTAGGCATCTTGGCTGTGTAGTCTTCCACGCACTCAAATGATGAGGATCGGAAGATGCTTCTTGCTGGGTGTGTTGGTGTTATCCTCAGCGGGAGGTCGTGATGCTTCTTCGAGGTTAGAGTATTAGTGTGCCTGTTTGGCTGGATAGAGCCACAAAATTTTCAACTCGCATTGAACACTCCCCTAGGGCACAGTCACGTGGAGACGAACATTTGGGGAGGTGCCATGAAATGCATATGGGTGGGGACTTGGGAGATTCTTTGTCATCGAGGGAAAAAAAAAAAAAGAACGCCACAGGGAGGCGTTTTATGCCTCCAATGTGGCGGGTGTTGTGTTCAAGAGGTCACATGACTTGGTGCAGTTCGAGCCGACGGGAATGGTTACCCAGGCTGGGTGGAAAATCGAGACGCCCATTCTGGTCAGCGTTCCTGACGATTCAATGAACAACCAACTCTCTCCTTAAGCCACCTTCCATCGCGCTTCACCCACCCGCCTATATTTTCGCGACGTCCCACAACCCTGTAAAACTTGTCGAACCCGCGATCACGACCCTTTTTCCTTTCTCGAGACCGATCGCGACACTCCATCCTCTCTCAGCGAACGTTCCCATCTCGCCTCGCCTCTCAGCTTCTTCCGCCTAATCTGCGAACTCTTTCGATCACCCTGCCAAAAGCGCTATGCTGGGTGAGATTTCTCTGCGACCGTGACTTTCTACGACCGGCGTACGCCTTGCGCTCTACGTTTCACGATTCCCCTAACTTCGTTTATCCACGTCTTACTCGGCGACTCGAGATCGTGAAGTTTGACCGAACTTTTTTCATACACCCTCGCGAACTGGTGTTTGCCGACAACCTATCCGTTCCGCCCATCTCCTAGTTCTTACCTTGTGTTTTCGGATTAATTTTGGCACGCCGTCACCTGCGAAGTATATGATACCGATCAAGCGCGTCGACTGAAGCTCTGGAGGAAGGCATCCTCTGCTCCTCAGTAGGGAAGCGAGTGATTGAACTGGGTCGCGACCTAGGGTCGTGCCCCTCCAGATGCCGGGAGTCATAATGACGGACGTTGGCGCCGAAAATGGTGCTCTCACGAACCACAATAGGAGTCCTCACTTGAACGGAGCGAACGGGCAAGGATCGGGGAAGGCTCAGCTTCTCGACTCAGGGAAATATTCGGGAAATACTCCGAATGGCTCCTCTAATCACACTACAGACAAGAACGGCGGCCAGTCTCTCGCACCGATGGACCCAACCAAGCAGGTTCTCGACGGGCGGGGGAGGATGAATGGCTTGCCCGACGAGATTCGCCACATTGCCGAAGGATACATACCTCTTTCTCTACTTCTTTCGCGACTCGCTCAACAGACACATAATGCTGTTCAAGAGAAGGTTCAGCTTCTTGCACGGATGCCTCTGCCGCAAGCTCCCGCGTCGGCCATTAATGGCAACTCTTTGGCTGCTTCAAAAGACAAAGACGAGTTCGATAACTCGAATGAAAGTCTAACCAAGAAGGTCAATCTGCTTCAGTTTATGCAGACAATCCATGGAAAATGGGTGAAGGCTTTGGTTATCGCCAATTGGAGCAGGGAGAGCGAGCTTGTCACCAAGCTGATCGACTTGAAGAGCCATCTCAATGATCAACTTATGGCGTTTGATAATCGGCTGAGCCAAGTTGTTGAACTGAAGCGCGGGTTGATCTTTGCGCGCGTCCCAAGCCCTGATTTGAAGACTGCGCTTCAGGTTCTCTCTTGTGGCAATGGTGATTGGATGCCCGATGTGAGTAGCCAAATCTATCCGCCGACCTTGAACCCTCCCGGTTTCTTAACCGCTTACTGACACTCGCCCCAGCTCGGCTATATAGAACCACCAAAGCTAAAGCGGGCTGACCACGTCAAGTGGCTCGAAGATCTCGATACATGTCTCTCTATGCGACTGAACCTCCAGGATTTCGACAAGATACCACGGCAGTTCAAGGACTACACCATCGGCTCTGGACGGGTGACGTTCAAGGTCAAAGGCGAATTCGAGGTTGATCTTACCATGGGGGATGAGGACCCAGAGAAGCAATTCTGGTTCATCGATTTCAGGTTCGACTTTTCGCCAGCAGCACAAGAACTTTCCCCCCGTTTGAAAGCTTTGTTAGAGATCCATGCGAACGACGCTCTAGCTAAGGATCATCTCACCGGTTGTTACCAGCTGCTCCACGAGTTTGTGCTGAGCCATAAGATCGGAGAGCTGAGACGACAGGCTTACGAACTCGCCCGAACTTCTTGGACGCGAACTCTTGCGATAGAACCCTTGGACCGTTCGTTCTCCATTCAGTATTGGCTTACTCGACAGCCCCAAAATACTTCGTCCGTCCCCGCCTACTCGAGATATGCCGTTCCGCAAGTGCCCACGGTGCCAAAAAGTTGGATCATCGTTTCGGTTGCTAGCGCGAAGAAACCTGATGGCAGTCCTGATCCTAAGGCTTCGAGTCGCCTTACCGTCCAGTGGTTCCGTGATGGGAAAGAGGTCAAGGATGCCAACATCGAGTTCGACCACGACGACTTATCCACTGAGAAGCTACTCAAGGTAGTCATCGCGAAGCATGTCGAGCATATTCTGAGGTCGATACACAAGAAGCTACGTCCAGCGCCGCGTTTCGCTAGTCAAGAGGCGGCCATGGTTCTACACGTATCCCCAACGGAACCGGGAGAGTCATTCCTGACAATGCAGCTCAGCGCGACCGAAATCGTGACCCTACGAGTGGAGCCGACCAGCGGCAAGTTCAACCTTCACCCGAACTCGAAATTCACCATTCAAGCCGAGAATAGGCTAAACATGAGCGGCAAGGACCCCGCCGAAGATGGCGCAGGCTTCTTAGAAACCTTGAGATGGCATCACCTAGCGGAGGAGATTGCACGAAAGGGCAGATCGCAGGGTTGGGCTCCCACCAAGAATCCATTGAGCTACGACGATGTCAAAGTTCTCTTCAAACCCCAGGACCCTTTTTCACCCGTTTGCTTCCAGCGTCAAGGCGTCGACCCTAAGTGGTACGTCTTATTGATCATGAGCCTTCACGGCGATGAATGGTGGATATTCAGGTCGTAAGTTTTGTTTTCCGCAAATTGTTTTGTTTTTCCCTAGCTGCCGATTCTGATTCTTTTTTCCCCTTCTAGTGATGAACCGAGGACCACAGCTCGTTCAATCAGATTCTACGCAAAGCTTCGGCTTCAGTTAGCCCAGCCTGGACTCGAGGGTCCATTCTGGAGCAACTTGACCACTTTTGTCACCGGTGTTATTGCACATGCCACTGATCTAGCCGAGTTGCATCACAATAAACTCCGATACGAGAAGCGTTCAAGGAAGAACTTCTCCCTCCCTAACGAGGTTGTGGTTCCATCCATCTTTGTTAAACTCTCCGATGTACTACCCACAGCTGCAGACAAGGAACTGCAGTCACTTGCCAATGGCGAACAACACCAACCCACACCACACCTTGACCCCGGATCTGCTAAGGAGAGATCATCCCAGTCCCCCGAGTCAAAGGAAGACCATGCCAGCGGCGCAATTAGCACATGGTTGTCCGAATCCAGACGAAGATCACCTGGTGCTGGGAGGCCCTGGGCCATGGACTTTGTCGAGCTTCGATATTCCGGAGTACATTCGGTTCAGGCCAGGGAAGGTACTGGTGCGCGTCGCCTAACGTATGGCATGGACGCTATCATCCGCGTGGTTGATAAGAAGAAGTTTTCGCTGCTTAGCGGAAAGCTTGGCGATAATGTTTATTATAACTCTCGAAGGGGGGAGTTCTGCGTCCGACTACGAACCAACGTCGGCTCCTCTGTCGTTTCGACTTTGAAGGCTAGGCTCCAGGCGATTGACCGAGTCGTGAATTCGCTAGACGCAATGAGCGTCGCTAAGGACACAGTTAAATGCGAGCAGGTGACGCTGGACAAGGTCGTCTTCACGTACTCTGACGTTTCCGGTGCCGAGGGAGCGAAGCGGTGGCGAGTCTCGCTCGACCTGTCGAAGCATCGTATGGTGATGGACCTCGAGAATGGTAACCCCCATATTCGGATCCTCGATCATCTGTCTTCTCTCCTCAACGCCCCCAATGGCATCTCGAACCTCACCCTCGTTTTGCCCATGACACTCAACATCCTCACCGTCATGGATAAGCTCCAGAATAACTGGAAGGAGATTGCCAAGCACGGAAAAGGCACCCTCATCATCACTGCCAAGTCCCTCGACTGGATCACGCTCTGCTATGAAGTACCCGAAGCCCCGAACCGGCCACGCACTCTCGGAATTGATATACGCGCGCGGCTTCGCAACGGCAAACTGTGGTGGTTCATCACCCGGGTCGATGCGCTGTCGCCGGGCCAGGAACAACAGAATGACTTCTTCAGCCAGCGCTTAAGGAAAGTCTGGGAAGCTAAAAACGTCCCATGGCGGTCTCTCTCTACGGGTGCGGCCACGGACATTGACGAGAAGTCACTCAAGCTGCTCTTCGGGCTCGATCACATAGTTCGGGAGGCCGTGCTAGGCGGCGGAGGCTCTGGTGCGAACGCCGGAGCGAACAATGCCCAGACGGCGGGCAAGGCGAATGCCGCACAGGCGGGGGCAGCCTCGGCTGCTGGAGGGAGTAGAGCGAAGCCGGTGACTATTGACTAAAAGTTGGCTCTCTCCCTCCTACCTCCGCATCGTATAGCTTTTCAAGGTCTCGACTTGATTGATAACCTTGACTCCATGTTTTATTTGATTTTTTTTTTCTCTTCGAGTTTCTTTCTTTTGCTTCTAATGCAGGCCGGTGAGGGAGGAAAGAAACAAGATCCAGCGAAGCCAGTTGTCTCAGCGAACAGAAAAAGGGCCAGGCCTTTCTTTTATTGCGTTCATTTTTATTATCGATCGGTTAGGTACGGTGAGGCGAGTCCATGAGGACATGGCGGCAGTATTGATATGATGATACCTCTTCAAGTAGATGAGTCGATAGCTTGGCTTGAACTAAATTATAAGTCAGTCACTCGATGTGTGCACCTTCTTCCATTTGTCCATACGTATGAGATATGTCGTAAGAGTGAAGCTTGTTGAAGTAAGTAAGAATCTAAGTATCTATCTCTCCTCTATCCAGCGGATTCATATTCCCAAGAACATATATGTGTACATTTTTATACAGAAAGTGAACATTGTCTGCACCAGCTCTAGCCCCATGGCTCTTTAAAAAAAATGTCAGTATAATCTTTTTCCCAACTCCAAAAACAGGCTCTTGTCCTTATCTTTCTTCTTCTACTACCTTCCCGAGAACCATCTTCCCACAGCACTCGGCCCCCTCAACTGCTTCCCCAAAGCATTCAACTCCTCTCTCGGCACAGCAATGACATCCGCGCCCTGCTTTCCCCTAAACTGCGCCAACCCCGTATCCCCAACAGTCTCCAGCCTCTCGCCGACTCCAGCCACCTGACACGCAACATCGTACCCAGTCCTCATGGCCGGCATGACTCCAACAGCAGTATAAGAACCCCCCGCAACAGCCAACGTGCCCTTAAACTGGCTCCGCAGAGCCTCGTCGGCGGCCGTCATGGTGGCGCGGTGCGAGACGACGTGCTGGGGTATGCACCCGCTGGCGAGATTAACGTGTGTCATCTCCGGCTCCTGCGTGATGCCGACGTGTCGCGCGAGGACCTGCCTCGCGCGCCGGACGCACTCCTCCTCGCCGGGCAGCGACTCCGTGGCCAGATCGGACCAGAAGTGGCCGCCCATGAGGACGGTGACCTTCGTGCCGCGCTTTTCGTCGTCGTGGAGGCCGTAGGTGTCCGAGTCGAAGAACATGCCGAGGATCTGTTCGGGGTTCGGGCAGGTGAGGGGCACGAGGTAGCCGAATCCCGTGAGCTTGGTCGTGAGGTTGGGTTGCGGGAAGAAGAAGGAGACGGTGCGCATCGTGACGGCATGGGTGTTGAGGGGGATTGGGGAGGGGAGGATGGGGGCGAGGGTTCCGCTTGGGGTGGTGGAAATGACTTTGTCGTGGAGGGAGGGTGGCTCGGACGTCGTGGTGAGCTCGACTCTGTTTTGGTCCTCGACGTAGTGGAGTCTGGAGACGGGGGTGGAAGGCTTCAGCACTACATTGGCCTTCTTTTCCAACTCGTCTTTGATGGCGGAAACGAACGACCCCATCCCGTCGGGAAACGAAATGACCTCCGCCTTCGACCAAGCCCTCACATCCTCCTCGATCCCCCTCTTCCTGGGATCCAACTCCTTCAAGAGCTCGTAATCCCCGCGCGGGATAAGCACCTCGTCCACACCCTTCTCCAAGTGAAAATTATACCAGAAAGCAGGCATGACGCTCGGAAAACTCAACCTGTCCAAGTTGCCCCCGTATATCCCGTGCATCATGGCCGACAACACGTTCCGCGGCGCCGGCGCATCGCCAAACGCCATGCGGAGCCAGTCGCCGATGGAAACGTCCTGCTCCACGGCCTCGGCGGGCAGGCTGCGCATGAGGGCGCGGCGGTAGGCCAGCGCGGCCGACGTCATGCCGCTGACCACGTGGGTTCCGCGGAGGAGCTGCCACGAGGTTTTGAGCGCCGTGAGGGGGTTGAGGACGTTGGGAGGTAGGCGGACGAGTTCGTCGTTGTAACAGAGGAGTTTGTTGCGCGGGGGTGAGATTTTGAGGGGGAGTTTGAGGTCGGCGAGCTGTTGAGTCTTAGTTTTAGTGGCTATACTTTTAAAAAAAGTCTCTCCCTCTCGTTTTTTCTTTTTTTCTTTGTGTCTAGGAGATAGATGCGCGCTTACCATGTCGTAAAAGACGTAGTCGTCGGCGCGGAACCCCGAGCCGGCCAGGCCCCGAAGTATCCTCGGCCCATTCTCGAAATACACCGGTTGTCCGTCCGGCGCCTCCTTCTTTATCGTATGTATCCACCCGCCAACCCTATCGCGGGCCTCGTACAGTGTAATCTTAGACGTCGCGGGCAGGAACTTTGCGAGATAGTACGCCGTCGTAAGGCCCGTGATGCCTCCGCCGATAACGGCCACGTTCTCCGGCGGAGGCTGAGAATGCGAGGACGCGGAGGCGTATCCTCGTCGGCCGCCATCAATTGATCCATTGCGCGAGCTGTGGGATCGATAGAGGGCGCTGGGGCGTAGAGGAGTCGCGGGGACGAGTTGGCGGCGGCTTGCGACGGGGAGACGGAGCGCGGAGGTGGTGCGCGCCATTGCTTGGCGGAGACAGCCGGGACAGACGCGGGTGATGTCCATGGTGAGCGTCTATTTTGGCGCAGGGAAAGGGTTAAAACATTAGAGTAGAGACGGGGAAAAGAGTGTATATGTTTGGGGAGGGGAAAGGAGAGAAAAGGTGTGGTCAAAAGCGGATCGAAATGTTGAGCTTGGAAAGTTGATGTGGGCTGATTTTGGGCGGTGTCGACGATTCGGTCGAAGCTTTTCCGAGGGCGAGATCTGCTGCCTTCCTACAATCAATTGCCTTTACAATCACAAATCATTGAGAATAAAATATAAGAGTATTTTTTTTCTTTTAGTTTACAATCATCAATTTATTAGGAGAGTATTGGGGGTGGAATAACTGGTTAAAAGAGGCATCAACTTGTCGCCAGCAATGCCTCCCAGCTTCAGCCTTCTACCCAAGTTTTACATACAATAATCACGGCATACGAGTCACTCAAAAGTAGTAGAAGAGAGAGGGAGAGAGACGGAGCTCTCACAAAGTGCTACCAAGGAAACTTCACCTCGTAGAGGCGAAAAGAAAAACAGCTCATATTGAATTCAACCCTCCCCTCGCCAGTCTTCCCTTCTTCCAACCTCAAGGCCATCGCGGTCTGTCCCCCAGCGAGCGACGAGTGTATCATCCTCTCCTAAAGGCTCATGGCCAGTACGATTCGACAACTCATGTAGCTCCCTTCTCCTCCACATCATCACCCCGATCCACCGATGTGCTGGTTTTCCTTAGTCCCCTCGAGAGCTCCCTTCCCCCTTCGAAAAGAAAAGGACATTGTCGAAGCAGGAAAAACACAGGAACAAGAGAAATAAGAAACTTGTGACAGAAACAAAAAAGAAAAAAGATAAAATTGTTGAAAAAAACAAACAAAAAGAGCATAATCCCTTCCAAACTCCTGGTATGCAGTTTTTCATCGTCCAGTTGGGCTCATCTTGTCGTCACCGCGACCAGCCCGTCCCTTCTTCTGATATTTCCCTAATGTACATTCAAAGCCATCGTCCATCCTCATCTAATAGAAAAAAAAAATAAAAAAGCGTTTTTGTTTTTCTTTCCGTAACGCTGTGGTGAGAAACCGTGTCCTCAAGGATTATCCTCGAGTCTCAATGAACCCCCTCTTCTCACTCTCTTAAGGGCCATCGTCATAACGTGTCCCCTATTTTTTTTCTCCCACTCCATAAGACGAAGCAGGCCGGAGCGAGACCAACAGTCCGCGAATTCGGCTTATTGAATACCATCAGCATTCTCCTCGTCGCCATTCCGCGCCCCCTCCTCGGCCAGAACCATCTCCACCAACGAGCCCTCGTCGACGAACTTGCGCTCGCTGACGTGCTCCTTCGACGATTCGGCCGTCCAAACCTTATCCTTGAACCCTCCTTGTTGACCTTCTTCGTGAACGAAGGGACAGGTGGGGTTGAGGCAGGGCGTGTACTTGCACTTGGTCTTGATGTGCGTAAACTTGCACCCGGCCGTCGTGCAGTCCGCGCCGTTTCGGCAGAGAGGCATGGCGGGATGTCTGAAGGGGCAGCGGGGGTTCTGGCAGTTGGGGTAGAACTTGCAGTCCTGTTCGCCCTGGTGGGCCAACCGCGCGGCGGGAGAGGGGTGGCGACCGACACACTTCCAGTTCTTGCAGGCAGCTCCAAAGGTGCAGACGTCCTCGAGATCAATTGTGATACCTGGAGGCGCGGCGGGGGACTGGTGCGCGAACTTGCAGTCTTTGTTGAGACACTTGAGGTTGTATACGCACACCTTTTCTTCGGGATTCGTGGATTCGGTCTTAGATCCACTCATATCGACATCCTTGTCGCCCTCGCCTGCTGTAGATTCCCTTTCGGTTTGGCTTGCGGCGGCGGCGGCGGCGGCGCGATGTCCCTGCTGCTGAATGTGACCACCACCTCGACGGAAGTTGCCCCTGTCGCCACGGTGCTGTTGTTGCCTTCCATGACGAGGATTCTGGAATCCTTGCGTCATCATCTGCTGCGAAATCTGTTGCATCATCTGCGACTGCTGTTGTAGGAGGTTCATGAGCTCTGCTGAAGATGGTTGTTCCGATACCATTCCCCAAGGCATGCCGTTGGGGCCGGGCATACCGGGCATCTGGCCGCCACCCATGCCGTGACCCGATGCGAGGGCAGCAAACATTCCGGCCTGGACATTCGCCGCACGGCCGTTTAGATGGCGCTGCTGTTGTTGCCTATTCATTCCGCCGCGAGGTCCGGTGGGGGGGCCACGAGAGATGCGCTCGTTTCCGGTCTGCGACCGGACTCGGTGGAGGACGGAGTCATGAGTTCGGTCCATTGCCTTGTTCATTTGCCCAAACATTCGCTTGTCGCGACCACCTCTTGGGTTGTTTCCGTTTCGCATAGAACGCGGACCGGTGGGACTAAAAAATGGTAAACAAAAAAGGTTAGCTTCTGATGCAAGTTTATCGGAGACGTCGAATGGGGGATGCGAAGAAAGCCAGGGAGACAAAGGATGAATCACGTACGCGCTTATTACTCCCGCGCCAGGTTGGGAAACATCGCCATCGGGACCTGATATCTGCATAGCATCGCTTGCGGGCGCGGATTGATGCGCGCCGTTAATCTGAGAATTGAGGGATTCTATTTCGCTAAATAACCACGCTGAAAACTCTTTGGCGACGGGATCGTTGGGGGTGCCGAGGATCTCGACCGAGATGTCGGAGGCGATTTCGTCTTGGGTCTTGCCATTGACGAGCATGAGCACAATATATTCGGCGAGCGCGGTATCATCTTGACCTCCCGTACCCCAGCCGACTTCGAGGAGCTTTGGCTGGATGGCGGCGTTGATGGCCTCGGCCAACGGCGAGTGGAGAGAGACTTCGATAGTCATTGTGGGCGGGCGGGTTATCCACACCACCGCGACGGACCGGGCGTGGATCGATGTGGGAAGAGGCGCCTCTCGAGGAATAAATACAATGCTACCTAGGCGGGCCGGCACAGATGGTGCGAGGCCAGATATTGCTTGGGTGAGAACTCCCGACGGAAGCTTGAGGCAGTCGTGAGGGTTTCAGAGAGGAGAGGAGATAGATCGTCGCTCGGAAAACTCTGAAAAAAGTTTCGAGTTTAGGAGAGGAATGAGGGTCGATCGCGGCGACGATTGAATGAGGGGAGGGATTAGGATAACCGGTAGATAGAAGTCACCGAGGGTCGCGTTGATCGCGTTGAGAAAGGCAGGTTAAGTGGTGATGGGCGACAAAGGATGGTGATGTTTTTTTTTTTTCCTTCTTGTAAGGATCTTGTCTTGGAGAATGACGGCAGGGGCAAATACAAAATCACACAAGCGCCACACCCTCGCCTTACTCCAGCAATTCAGCGTCCACTTTGTCCTGTTGAGGCGAGCCTGCCTAAGCCTGACAGAAGGTCACGTGGTACTGTTCTGCCAGACTCCAGTCAATTCCAAGGTCCACCCAGACGTTGCTTGATCAGGCAAACCTTTTTGATTATTCAGGAATTCAGGCTAAAATTCGGATTCACACTCTTTCTGGAGGCGCACTGTATAAAACTATACAAAGTGTCATTCTACCAATGACATCAAATTTCAGATAATGTCTTAGTCAGCAATCAAGAGACACCACCACGACTTGGACTCACAATGCACAAATGTCATAGCTCAAACACAAAATATTAGAGACCGCATGGCATCTCCGAAGTACAGCATCAGTGATATTGATGAGAACGCCATTTGGCATCTTGACTCTAGTTGTCGAGTTTGCGCCTTGCGGATAGACTCTCCGATAACGATGAGCTCATTTTCCTAGTGGGAATGTGGATGGCATCTACGCTCAAATGTTTGGACGTTTTCGCTAGAAGTGTCCACTTCATGTCAGAATGTGTCCCCAAGAACAAGCCAACCTTAAGTTACAAGCATTTGTAAAACGAAAGACTTAAAAAAACTCGGGGCATTATCACACGGTATCCGAATGTAAGCCAGCTCGCTCTTCTCTCTTGTATTCTAGTCCAGGATAAGTCTTCGACCACACAAAACCGTTAAAATCATGCGGCTCCGACTCTAAACTCCTTCACCTTCTCAGCTAACGAGCCCCCCCTTTGGCAACAATCCCCAACTCCCTCCACAAGCACACTTCCTCTGCTGCGTCAAGACGTACGAAAACCCGTGCCTCGGGTTCGACACGTCCTCCATCACCGACGCGCACCGCACGCAACGCCTCCACTGTCCACTCCACACCGGTCCCATGACCCGCGCTCCTCCGTTCGCCTGCTGTTGCTCCTGATGCGACTCGGGCTGTCCCGGAGAAATCTCCACCTTTCTGAACATGTCGACGTAAAGCGCTTGCGACCGCCTCCTTGCCAAACTTTCTGGGCTATCCGCAGCAACCTCCAAGAGCGAGTAGTCGTGAAAGAAGAGCTTCGCGGGGTCTACCGTTGCCTTAAAGTTTGAGAGATGAGTCCCGAAGAACTGCATAAGCGCCTTGCGGAACATGGGATTGATAGTACCGCCGAGAAGCATGCCGAGCTCGCACTGCATTTGCGCTTGTTTTATCATCATGTCGAGCTGCTTGGGGATGGCAGCACCTGGCTGAGGAGGTGGCTGGTTAGCCGCCTTGCTAACCATTACCACAAGCATCCCCGAATACGTTGAGCGGATGTCGTTGCCCAGCTGAGTCAAAAGCTTTTCAAAGTCTTGCGCCTTGACGAGGCTTGACGACGTAATCTGCTGCATTCGCTGATAGGCTCTGTGTAGGGCGAGATTAGACGTCTTAGCGTCGGCCTGCCCTTGCTGGGCCCGCGTTTCCCAGAAGCCAATGACGCGATTACCAAGGGCGTCAAGATGTTGAAGTCGCCGGCACACCGCGACGAGGAAACCTCTAGTCGACGAACACAAAAGAAGGTGCAAAGCTACGTCGTTCTTCTCTTGTAGGTATGCTGATACGGCGGCGAACTTGCTGGGCTCCCTGACCAAGGCCGTGAACTTTAGATCATCGAGTAGCGAGAACAGACTGTCCGCTAGCCATGATAAAAGATCGATTGACCACTTGGCACATCCTGCGAGAGCTTCGACGACCTCTGTACATCATATCCATTAGCAAATGCGTCCAGAACTGCGGTTTCACATAGGATACGACAGAAAAGACGGAAAAGGTGCGGATGGGTGATGTTCATCTTACCAGGCTCATCTAGCGGGCTCAATTTCTCCCGTAGATTCGGCGGAGTATTACTCGCTATCGTGACGAGGATGACGATGTTTCTAGCATTCAAGGCTAGAGTAGCGAACTTGCTGCCAAAGCTCCGCGTGTTGTATTGGCCATGGAAACCGAGATTGCCAATGATGCTAAGGCACATCTGAAGATGAGTGTTTCTGACGAGGTTATCATGATGGCTGTCCTCGGAGTAGTCGATTGAGAATTTAAGCATCGAGACTATGTCACTAGCAAAGTCATAGTTGAATCCTATCTCAAGGTTAGCGGCACCAAGTCTATGAAAAAAGGAGGTCACAGATGATACGGCTACCTACGCTTCTTATGAGAGAACGGCCGGGCCACGGCCAATACATCATCAAAGCTTGACATATAATATATGGCTCCGCCCGTCGCAACTGTTAGGGCGGCGATGACTGGCGAATATTGGGCTGATTGACAGTTAGAAGAGATGAGATGGACGGGGTTGCAGATAATCTTACGATCTTGAGTCGAGTTGCCTATATCTCCCTGGGCATGCTGGAGGTGTTTCCACTTCAGCTCACCATTGGGGCAAACTTGTATAAGGGAGCAGTTCGTAGGCGAAAGTAAGAGTTGAAGACCTGCATGTCAAGATATCGGTCAACATCTTCCAGAGCGAAAAGGAACAAAATAGCGGCAGCCATATAAAGGGGAAAAAAGGATTTTCTTGCTTACAAGGTGTGGGGTCGGGAAAGGCGAATCCGACTTGATGCAAATTCATGATCCGTTCTACGTTGGGTTCGTTGTATATTTCGTTCAGCGTGAGACGGTCGCGGTACTCGAGTGTACCATCGGAAAAAGTGATGCAAATAACCTTGCCGAATTGCAAGGTTTGAATACCCACAATGACTTTGTTGAAAGTGAGTGGCTCTCCCCGTTTGAGCCGCGTGGTCGGCTATGGATGGGATTTGATGTTAGTGAGGATTCCGTCTAGAAGCAAAAGAGTAAAACTGAGGAGTGTGGTGCGGTGATCACAGCTGGTTCAACACACCTGTGGATCTGGGGTAGAGTTCTGTTTCTGGCCACCTAAAGAAGAGAATGCCGGGTGGATCGATTGGGGCTGGTCGGTTAACACCTGCCACCGGTCTACAATACTGTGGACCTCTTGGTAGGGCGAGTCGGGAGAGGGTAGATAGGATCGGACGGTCAGAATAAGCGGGGATGACCACGACTGGGCGTCATTCTCAAGGGTAGAAGGAAGAATTTTGAGAAGCGAGATCTGGGTCATGGAGGAGTCGAAGGGGGAGTCATTGGGCCCATATTGATGATGCCAACTTGTCGACGCCAGGTGGCGCTCGACCAGCGAAGGGTTCAAGGGGACCGGAGCAGCAGGATGCTTATCCCCTTGCGAATGGCCCCATTGTAAGGTGAGCTTAACGAGCTTAAGCTGTCGGGATGCAGTGGCTAGGATGAGGTACAGGAAGCCTAGCGATGGGGTTAGCTGAATGGGCTTGGGAGTATATTCGCGGATATGTCGATACGACGCATGAGTCGACTCACTCTTGTGGGCGCAGATAGAAGCGTGGGTAATCATGTCATCGGTGCTGCCGATTCTTTCAACGTCTGTTGTGATCTCCTCCATCCGGTTGCTATTCTGTGAATAGAAGAGCCTGAGCTGGCCGTTGGTGGTGACGCATAGTAGGGAGCTCTTGGATGGGTTAGGGTGAGAGGGCCCGAAGCTGTGGATAAAGGAGGTCTCGTAACGGTATCGGTTATTGTCCTTGATGGCGGGTCCATGCAAGACGTTAAAAGAGCGGTTTGGCGGCATAAGGCTCAGCCAATGGCAGCCAACAACGGCATTGAGGTCGTCGACGGAGTCGCTATCCCACCTACGGGAGACGTAAGGCTTGTTGAGGGTAGTTGAGAAGGTTAGAAGGGCAAGCCGGCCAACGGCATCTAGCACGGCCAACTCTGGGAGGCTCGTGGAGCTCCAGGCGAGATGGGCTAGAGGAATAGAGTCGGAACCGGTCACGAGATCACAACGTGTCGCATCGCTTAGGTGCCAGGATCCATCATCTGGGTGACAGCGAATGAATCTAAACTCGACAAAGTGACCATCCGGGGTGATGGATGCGATGATGCCAGCCTTGGACCAGGCAACAGTCCTAGGACACAGACGTGTTAGTCCAACCTGTACAAGGTCAAAGGGGAGGGGATACCGTACTGGCAGCATCCTCGGCGGCGAAGATCATCCACGCGCTGACGGAGCTCTTTGCTTGGTGGTGATAGTGCGAGGTTGACCGGACCTTCTCCGCCAAAAAGATCATCAACGTCAGGAAGAACAGTGGGCAAGGCGTGGTTCTCAAGGAAGGGCATCCCGTTGGATGTCGGCTGGGCATCGGTCTGCATGGTCATTTTAAAGGGAACGGAGACAAGGTAGGAGAGGGTACAATGTTTAAATGGGCGGCCCGAGAAGCATGGGATAGGGGGGGCGGAAGGAGTGAAGTGAGGGCTTGGACACGCCAATACCTATCACCTATTTCGGAGCGGAATCGGCTTGATGAAGTTGAGAGAGAGCTGAGGCTGGCACACCTCAGAGTGTGTCTTTACGGGCAGGGCAGTCGGGGTCGAAGGTGTTCGAAGGTGTACCAAAGTCAGAGGAGAATAAAAGCCATCAATGATGGAGGGCGAGTGTCACTGTTAATTCCGGCTCTACGGATCTAGAGCTATGTGGATTCATGAAAGAAAAAGACTCAAGACATGGCCAAGTTGTGTCGGAGGGAGAGGCAGCTGAGGCCTCACATGGCTCGAGGTGATGGATAAGAAAGAGCTTGAGCTGACCAGCACTCTCAAAATAGCCTTGCCAGCCTCTACAAGGCTGTGTCAGCTATGTCACACAGCTAGGATGTGCTAGAGAGAATAAAGAGTAAGAGGTGATTGAACAAGGGACCTTGGGAATGAGAAAATATGCGATAGAGATATTCCAGTAGGTATTCTGAATGAGTGGTTGATGAAGAGTTGAGGCTCATTGAAGCACCTAATAAAGCTGGTGAGTACAAAGTATGAAGTACAACATTGAGGTTGTTGAAAGAAATAGGCCTAATTAGGACCTGAGTGGCATTGATGTTAATACTCCTCTTTTGGTGTCTTTAGTGCAGTGGTCGAAATCATCAGATCCATGTACAAGTACTAGGGTATATGTGGCTGGGGCAATGTCGCGCTGCATAAATATGTACACTTAATGTGTGGCTTGATAAAAGTCGGGTTTCAATTGAGGCTGTTTGTGGCAAGTGTGAGAGTGGGTACTTCGTACAGTGTACATTGTAGTTTATAAGGAATAGTACCGAGGTACTTTGTACATCAATTGATGCGTGAGCGGCCAATACACACAATATCTATATCATACTTTGTTTGTTGATTGCTCGCTCTGCAAAACAATATTGAAGAATAAACTATATTTAGTGTACACTAAAACCAAAAAGGTTTATAAAGCAATTTCAAAGTCATGTGCCATTTCTCCCAAGTACGAAGTCATACAAGCATCTGTCAATCTGCGTTGGAGCAATTGCCCTTTTCCTCCAAACTTGGACCGACACAGGCACAGGACTGACAGCAAAGGTCGATTACCTAAGCAGATTCTCTGTCCGTGTGATGCACGACATTTGATCCATCCACCCTGCTCACCGTTGCAGTGGACAAAATAGGAATAGCGTTGACCGTGACTGGCTAAATCTGGGTCGTGGGCCCAGCAACACAGTTGCAGCAAGTTCGCTTGGTGTTGTTTTCATTTGGATCATTGGATGCAATTGATGCATGGAAGGAACTCGGGGTACAAGTTACTGCTGAAGTGCATCGCAGGTAGTACTTACGTAGAAGTATTGATACCCTTAGGATCGCAGCAGGATGGCGCTTTGGAACTGTTGTTGTACTTTCCCCATTTCCAAGAAAATGTATCCCTGTACTGTTTGGGCCGATGTTGAAACGACAACGACAACGACAACGACAACGGGGAAGCCACAGACCTGGCCTTCCCCCGGCTTCCTGCCACAGGAAACAGCGAAATGTTACTTCATTGATCATCATTGTCTGAGTTCCAACTCTCGAGATTCCTATCCCGTCCTTCGTTCGGTCATGCCAGATCAAACTGTGCAACGCCACACTGATGCCATTTGGTTTTAAACCACAAGCCGGCAGGAGAAGTGTTGCCAGTTGAAAACGTTCCAAGTGGCAAGACAAGACAACAAGCAGCTTGACAAGACAGCTCGACTTTTAATGTTTCCTTCTGGGCCTGGAAGAATGAGACCGGAGCCCGATAATTAATAGCGCCCGCCCGGCTTTTCAAGGCTCTTTCTTCAACCGGCACGCCCACCCAAACCCATCCTAATCCGATCCATCGTTACTTCGGTTTCTGTAAAACATACAAGTACAAGAAGTGAGGCAATAATCCACGGGATCAACTTAATTGGAAGCTACAAGGAAGAATGTGAAAATGTACAAAGTACAAACCCCAAATTGAAGTTGAAGTCTCTTTTCAACCGGCCTTCGTCATCCATAGGACAAAGTGAACATTGAACATTCGAAAGAGCCCCCGTCCGAGGCCCGAATCCAGTGTCCAGAGCGCACATACAATTAGACTAGGAAAAAAAAAAAAGGAGCGTGAGAGTCGACAGAGAGAATAAAAATAATAACAGAACATTGAACCCTGTCCATGTTCATCGGCCGCCTAATACTTCAGACTCTCACGCCAACTCTGGACTCCCTCCCCCAATCGCTTCTTTTCTAGCGCTCTTGCTTCTCTTCTCATCCCAATTGCTCCCTCTCCCGACCCAATCCCTGGACAGACGGAAACCGGAAACTGAAAACTGGAAACGGGGCCAATAAAGTCGGAAACCAAAACAATCCATGTTCAAAAACCATCAATGATTCAATGACGATAACGATATCCCAATCCCACACCAGCCTCATTCAGCATCTAAAGTATTACTCTGCACTTGTAAACAAAGCCCGCTGAACCAGAACCAGAACCAGGCCCAGGCCCCACGCTGGCGACAAACACTATCATCCTCTCTCATCCCTCATATTTCCTCCATAGCCTCGACGTCGCTCTCGACTTGATCCAGCAGCACTGGCCTGCGCATCGACATTTCTCCCCGTCCTCTCGGTTCCCGTCCCCTTTTCTTGCTCCTCTTCTCTCCTCCCTTGGTTTCCCGCTCATTGACTCTACCCTCTCATCCAAAACACGCCCACACTCTTCCTTTTTCCTCCTCTCCACAACACCCTTCCTCCATCGGAGACACCACCCGATTCTCACGCACATGAGATCGAGCAAGCCCTGGTTCATATCCGCCCACTCTTCCTCCTCCACCTTGTGGCCCAGAGTTTCTAGTTTCTAGTTTCTATTTCAACACTACAATTTCCCTCCCAACCTACCTCATCCTCCCACCCAGCCTAACAACGACCGCCACGCTCTAAAACCAAACCCATTTCCTTGAACTCTTCACGCCATGATGACAAAGTGCTGAGGTGCCAAAAAGAAAAGAAAAATAAAACAATAAGATAAAATAAACTATGCCCGATAACTAAAGAAACCCGGCTAGCCCCTTCACATCCGTTTTCCTCCTCCCTCATCTCTTTTCCCTCATCTTTATTTCTTTTTTTTCCCCTTCCGCCCCCTTCCCTCCCTCCCTTTTACCATTTCCCTCACCCTCAAAACGCGTCCTCTTCCCCGAGACTGTCCCCCGCCACGCACAGCGCCCACGTCTCGATATTGATGTCCCAATTATCTTCCGCTCCGGCCCCCGAGGTCGTTCCAAGACGCGAGGGCGACGACCGCGAACCGGGTCAGACATCTACTCCTCCAGCGTCCAGCTCACCCTCGCCCTCGCCCTCATCCCTACTTTCGTCACCCCTTTCCATTCTCTCCAAATCGCCTTCGCTACCCACGAGCTCGCCCATCATGGATACCTCCATCGACGGTTACCCGTCCCCTTCTGCCACGACCACATTGTCGGGTTCTCAGTCTCCCATTAAGCCCACGAGCCAGTCTAGCGATGCTTTCCCCAGCGACGAAATTTGCGTCAGCGTATCCGAATCCACCACAACCGATGGCCCACCCCCGGCCAAGAAGCGCAGGATTACTCAACCCAAGCCACGTACGACCGAATACCTGGACCTCCAGAACATCCACGAAAGTCTCGAAGACAAGACGAGCGATGAGTCAATCCAATTAGAGCGTTTACTCAAGGTTCTACGTAAGAAGAAGAAGATTGTGGTTATTGCAGGTGCTGGTATTTCCGTCTCGGCCGGCATTCCCGATTTCCGATCCAGCTCTGGTCTTTTCGCGACCCTCAAGTCCCAGCACAAACTAAAAGGTTCTGGCAAACACTTGTTCGATGCTGCCGTTTACCGCGATGATTCATCCACGCAGTCCTTCCACACCATGGTCCGCGAACTGGCCGCCATGACGAGCAAGGCCAAGCCCACGCCCTTCCACCACCTCCTCGCCTCCCTGGCCGCCGAAGGCCGGTTAATGCGCCTATATACACAGAACGTGGATTGTATCGACACCAGCATGAAGCCCCTCGCCACGAACGTGCCTCTAAATGTCAAGGGCCCCTGGCCTGTTACAGTTCAGCTCCACGGTGGTCTCGAGAAGATGGTATGCACAAAGTGCGGTCAGCTCGAGCCCTTTGACGGCGATCGATTCACCAGTCACGAAGCCCCCTTGTGCCACACGTGCCTAACCCAGGAGGAACTCCGAATGAAGTTCGCCAATAAGCGCCGCCAGGGTGTCGGCCGTATCCGACCACGAATTGTCCTTTACAACGAGTCAAACCCGGACGAGGAGGCCATTGGCAACGTCAGTATGGCTGACTTGCGAAACCGCCCCGACGCCGTCCTCGTTGTTGGTACGAGCCTCAAAATCCCCGGTGTGCGCCGCCTCGTGAAGGAGTTCTGCCAGGTCACGAGGGGTCGAAGGGACGGGTTCACCGCCTGGATCAACCTCGACGCTGAGCCTTCTGGTGTCGAGTTCAAGGACTGCTGGGATCTCATCGTAAAGGCCAGGTGCGACGACGTGGCAGAATTAGCGCAGCTGCCTCACTGGGACGACATGGACGTTGGCGAGAATTCCGAGCTCAACGAAGAGGATCAGAAGCTCCGGGTGGAGATGCTCAAGCGCAGCAAGGTCGAAGTGTGCCTTTCGCCGCCATCTTCCCAGGCGACAACATACGACGACGCCAATGGCGAGATCTTGTCGAGGCTGGTGGAGCAGGCCCAGGGAATTCCTACGCCGCGGGCGAGCCCCAAGCTTTCGGCCGTCAGACCTGGCAAGGTTGGGGTCAAGGCCCAAACAAAGTTGTCCTTTGTCAAATCCACGACCTCTGCCGCCCCGACGAGCAAGAACACCAAACCCGGTTCGAAGAAGACGAAGGGACCTGCGAAGCCCCGCGCTCCCAGGTCCAAGAAGGCCCAGCAAGCCGCTCCTCCCAAGAACGCCCTCGACAACACCTTCAAGATGGTCAAGAGCACGGCTTTCCAATCGACCAAGTTCGACAAGAAAATTACCAACGGCAATGGCTTCGCCACCACCAGGAGGAGCAGCGCGGGCGTCGACTCAGATACCTCGTCGCTTACTTCTCTCTCCTCGTCGCCCGACTTTTCTGACTACAAGACGCTCCCCGAGCTTCGACCACCTCGCCGGGCTTCTGATAACTTTGTTTTCACGTGTGAGACTCGGGTTGATGCCACCACAACTAGTGAAGCGGATGATGCCCCATCGTCTCCCACGCCGGCGAGGCGTGCCGTTACCGGACTTCCAGTTTCCTCAAATTAATTTCTTAGAGAGAAAAAAAATAATGGCCTGTACATGTTACAATATATCTATTTCTTTTCTTTTCCTACAGGCCACCGAATGCACAAGGGACTGTTTACTGCCTGTTGCTCCATAGACTGGGGACTCCGTCCGTCAAGTGACAGCCCCCCCCCCCTTTTCCCCCCCAATATCATATAATTATTCACAGCTGGTGCATTCATGAAAAGAAGAAATCATTCTCCAGGAGCAAGGATAGACGCGTCCCCCTTTACGAGGGAGGGCCTACTTTGGTGTTTTTTTATTTTTTTTTATTTTAGTTTACTGTACTCCTACTTTTCTTACCATTCGTTCTAGACGGGATTGTAACTCTAGCAGAAGGTGGATGTACTCTTAAAAATAAAGACTTGAAATCCAAGAGTTTCGCTCTTTCCATCTTATAGACTCAAGAATTGCTAGTCGGTATCAGTAGCAACCCCTCTTTCCTACCCGAGAACGTGTCGCTTCTCTAAGGGGTCGGCCTCAGACTCACAAGTCAGGTGACCTTGACGACGTCCCTGCTTGACTGGGTTGGGAGAATGCCCTAAGCCTAGAGTTGAGAGGTTTTGTAGAGCGTAGAAGGGTATTAGTAGTCCTCTAGAAGGAAATAGAAAAGAGGGGGGAAGCAGAAAGAGAAAAAAAAACCTAAGCCTCAGCTATTTCCTTCCTCGCTCTAGGCCTGAAGAGATCAAATGTCTCAGGACGAAAAAGAGACATCACATCGTTGTCAGAGGAATCAAGCAGCCTCCTTCGTGGCCTACATCATAAAACATCAAAAGAGCAAGGTAAAAACTTCATGACAAGAGTCAGTCAGAGAGACACCATCCCTCGACTCTTCCATTCCTTTGTATCATGCCTATAGAACGTCAAGCAAAGCTTAACACAGCAGGTCCAGGTCCCCACTGGTTGCGTCTTTCGCGGTACCATCTCCTTCTCTTCATCAGCATAGAAATTAAACTTGGAAGGAAAAAAAAACACTCGATCCTCTTCTTTGATGTTTGTCTAAACCCTTTCCAGCAAGATGACGGAGAAAAACACATATGATTCCACTGAGAGCGGAAAAGCAAAACAAATAAAAACACTGGCTTTCCATTCGTTTAAAACCCCTACCCCTTGTACAATGCAAAGTTCAAGAAATGGGTATGTAGACGCTTGCTTGATTCTTTGTTTATCCACGCACCTCGCACACGAATGATGCTGGGAAAGAAAAGGGAGAAAAAAAAAGATGAAAAAAACAAAAACCATAAGACGTAGAAATCGGTACCAGACGCCAAAACTATGCAGCAAATGTAAAACAAGACCGTCGCCAGAAATCGTCACACTCCTTTTTTTTTTCTGTTGGGGGAGCAAATGTAGAGTAGGTAGAGAGGAGGGTATGCCGTAGGGGGAAAAGAAGGGAAAAGAAGGGTTTAAACGATAAACCGCTCGATCCAGGATGCAGCTCCTCGAGAGCGAGGATTACTGCTAATGTTGAATTCATGAGGTGTCGTGGTGGTACAAGTTGCGTTCCCCCGTTCCGATGTTCGAGACGACTTCAGGCCTTCGAAGCAGACGATGATGTACCGTTGGTGCGGCCAGCAAATTGACTAGAGCTTTCCTGTGCGCCCTTCGTCTTCTGGGCCAGAAGCTTCTTGTACATGGAGCTGAGTTTAGCACCATCAATTGTCGACCCTTTGCTGCTTTCAATGGGCCAGAGGCTTCCTAAAAAGTTCCTGCGGAAGGTTGTTAGTCTTGATATACCAGGAGAGAGCAAGTGGGTGCTGTTTGAAGATGGAAGTTGTAATATCACATACCAAAATCGATCGACAAGGCCTTGAGGAAGCTTGTCGGCTCTGGACTTCTCACTCAGGAAGTCCCCAATGACCACGAGTTCCCGGCCGAAGATGGCTGCGCGTTCCTTATTCGATTTGACGGTTTCCTTTGTAGTGGAAAGAATTCGTTCGAAATTGTTCCTGACGGGCTTCAATAGGAACCAGAGCATTGCATCTTCATCATTGTTTCTCTCTTCTGGCGAGTCGCCCAAACGGCGGAGGTGGGCCAATCGTTTCAAGGCCTTCGATCGGTGGTCGTCACCCATGTGGCGATGTCCCTCCCGCCTGCGTTCGTCGCTCGGTCTATCATTTTCTTTACGATCACGGTCGTCTCGCCTTCGTGGATCATCCGAGTACCGGCGGGGTGAATCTTGCGTCCTTCTATGCTTGGGCAGTGTGCGGTCATCCCTATCGTCACGTCGCCTGCGCTTCTCTGGCCGAGGGGAGTCATCATCCTCATAGGCCCTGGGACGCCTGGGATCTTCAGCACGGCGAGACTTGGATGACCGGTCACGATCGAGATCCTTTTTGTGACCGTGTTTACGCTTCAACTCAGATCTAGGCACATCACGATCATCCGTAATGCTGTGAGAGCGGCGGCGGTCCAAGTCTCGGTCACGCTCACGTTGGAGACTTCCTTTCCGGGCCATACCTGGAGCGGGAGACGCGCGGTGGCCGTTCGTCAGGGACTGCTTCTTAGTTCGGTGGTGGCCCTCCACGGCTCGCTGCGCCACTGGATCGTTGGTGTACTTAGCCTGGAGCACGGACAAAAGGTACTCGGTGCGGCGGCCGAGGTGGACGGATCCCGGGGCCTTCATTTTCTTGTCGCCCGCCTTGTCCCTTTCCGTCTTCTTTTCGATGCGATGTTCCTCGAGGAAGAGTTTGTCACCCATCTCGAGCACAGGATCGTCACGGATTTGTTGCCAGGCCCCGAAGCCGTGCTTGTCAACGCCGACGAGAAGCATAGCATCTTCCCGTGCGCTCCACGGGCAGCTATAGTGCGCTGCCTTGGAGGCCTCTAGCAAGCGGAATGTCCTCCAGTCACCATGGGACTTGATAGTTTTGCGAAGTAGGCGCAATTGAGGTGGCCTTTCCAAGGGGGTCTCGGCATTGACCTTCTTCAAGTCAGCGAAGTCAAACAACACCGCCTTCTTATCCTTCTTGGTCAGAGCCTTAGTCGCCTCCTTCTCGGCTTCAGCGAGCTTAGTGTTGTTATCCTCTACGGCCTTTTCACAGGCCTTGAGGAAGTCGGAAATGAAATCCTTGAGGTACTCGCGGTCACGATCAGCCAATTTTGCATCCTCAACAATCTCGTCGCCGCGCTCGTCCATACAGCCAAACCGCTGGAATGCACGAATGAGATTGCGTTGCTCCTTCTCGGTAAGGGGCCGCTTGGGATCCCTCAAAAGGGCACGTTGTTTCGCAATCTCTTGCTCCTTCTTCATCTGGCGCTCCCGCTTCTTCGCGAGGCGATCCGCTCTGTCGGACTCGGTATTGCGATTCTTCATCGTGGCACGTCGAGGCGCGTTTTCCTCTGCGAGTTGGCTGAGGTATTCATCGTGTTTTCTCTTATCCTCCTCGGCCTTGATCTCTTCGAGACGTTCGGCGGGGATAATTTCGTCCCAGTCAAGGGCAATATCATCGACCTTGACATCGGTGTATTGCATAAAGTTATCCCAGTCGATTCCGCCGCTGCTGAGATTAATCTTGTCATCAACCTTGGTCTTGGTGACTTCGGCGTTCTCCAAGATGGAGTCAATATCGAGCTGCTCAAGACGTTCTTGGTTACCGGTCTGCTCGAACATCTTTTGCGAACGCATTTTGAGGACCCATTGGATATCCTCAGCCGAGCTAGGCCCGTCGACCTTGAGACCTTTCTTGTTGAATTCCTCTCGGAACGCTTTGCCTTCGTCGGTGACACCGGCTTGAATAGTAAGGTACTCCAAGAGAAGCTTGTTGCGGGCGCGTTCTAGCACCTCTTCTTCGACGGTTTCCTTGGAGACAAGCCGATAAATGTTGACGGGCTTTTTCTGGCCGATACGATGGGCTCGGGCCATGGCCTGCAAATCTGCCTGGGGATTCCAATCCGAGTCGAAGATGATGACAGTATCGGCGGTCATGAGATTGATGCCAAGACCACCTGCTCTGGTAGAGAGGAGGAAGCAAAAATCCTCGCTATCCTCGGCGTTGAAGTGGTTGATGGCCATTCGCCGAGGACCCGCGGCGATAGTGCCGTCTAGGCGCTGGAATTTGTAACCTCGGAAGGAAAGATAGTCGCTCAAAATATCAAGCATTCGGACCATCTGGCTGAAAATCAATACTCGATGGTTGTCCTTCTTGAGCTTGGTTAGGAGTTGATCAAGTAACATCATCTTGCCGCTGCTAGTTATTAGGCCCTTAATTTGATCCTCTCGGCGCTTGCTACCGGCGAGTACTCTATCCTCAACTCCGGGGAACATGTACGGGTGATTGCTGATTTTTTTCAACTCCATCATGATGTTGAGGAGCGAGGCCTTCTGGCCGTTAGCGTCCCGAAGTGCCGAGTAGTTTCGCGTCAACACGTTCTTGTAGTACTCGAGTTGAACATCAGAAAGCTCTACTCTGATAATCTTCTCCGTCTTTGGAGGCAGGTCGGACTCAACAGTCTCCTTGGTTCGCCGAAGGATGTATGGCGAGATAGCCTTGTGAAGATTTTCGAGCTGAACCTGGGCATCGGCTGCAGATAGAGATTCCAGATCACCCTCGATCGTGACTTTACCCGGGTTCAGGAAATCCAGCAAGGCCGCCAGCTCGCCCAGGTTGTTCTGGATAGGAGTACCGGTGATGAGGATCTTGCACGGTACGCCGAAGTTGAACAACTTGGCATAGAGCTGGGACTCTCGGTTCTTCAACCGATGAGCTTCATCCACGGCAAGGACTTGCCACTTGATCGTCTGAAGGAACTGCCAGTCGGCAAGGATGTAGTCGTAGGACGTGACGAGAACGTTGAACTTGGGCTTCTTGGGGTTCCCGTCAACGAGCAGTTCATTGTCGCGGATGATGCGGCGGGAAGAGTCGGGGCCAAGGTAGACGACGTAGTTCAAGTCGGGCGCCCAATGATTAAAGGTGTCGCACCAGGCTGGTATGACGCTCAAAGGCGCCACCACTAGGAAAGGGCCCTCCTGCAGACGGTCGTTCCGCAGCCAACTCAGGAAAGAAACAGACTGAACGGTTTTACCTAGACCCATCTCGTCGGCCAAGATGACATTATTACCCCGGGTCCAGTTCAAACACAGAAAGTTCAAACCCATAAGCTGGAACTGTCGTAGCTCACCCCCTTTAATATAAGAAGGTTGTTCCTCGAGCTTTGTCATCCTTGTGCGAGTATTGATGCTGGCTTCCTTTCGATCGGAAACCCAGGAGCGGACAGATCGGTCAAGGAATTGGTCAATCTTGTCTTGGAAGTCAGGGCTGACATCGCCCTCCTCTTCCCACGTGCACTCGTCGTATGTTAGGCCTTTCCACTTTACGTAGTACTCGGTTCCGTGTTCGCCATTTCTGACGGCTACGATCCTCTCGACCTTTGTGTAATCTTCCAGGGCTTCCTCGTCCCTTTCCCTGTCGAGAAAGTACTGCTCCTTGCTCTCGGGAGCGATATCATCGCTGTACTTGACGTCTAGTTCATATTCAACGACCTTGCGGAAATAGTTTTCGACCCTACGGTAGCCGCGATAGTCCTTGAGGTCCTCGGCTTCTTCCCACGTGTCGTGGAGATGTGACTGCCCTTGCCACTTGATGTAATACTCGAAATCGGTTCGAAGCGCACCGATGCCGATGTCAGCGCCATTCTTGGGACGATGGCGAACAACTTTCTCAATGTAAGGACGAGTGTCAACGTACTCCTCGGAGTAATCATTGTCGAGAGACAGCTCATCCTCGTCCTCCTCGCTGCTTTCTTGGTACATGCCTTGTTGTACCTGAGCCGCTCGGCGGCTAGACCATCGCTTCTCAGCGAGCACTTGGTCAGGCTGCTCCTCGCGTTGGCGGCGGGCCTTGCGTCTGAAGGTCTTGGCGCGAGCACCTCCATAGTTGTCAGAATCGGAGTCCGAATCCGATACATGGCGGGCAGGGGTGGCGCGTTTAGAGGCTATAGGAAGGTATTAGGTTGGGAAAAATAATAATGGGAGGAAGGTTGTGCGGGACGATGATAAACCGGGGTACGGGAAAGGACGTACTCGGCTGCGATGTTTCAACGCGTCGCTTCTTCTGGGGTCTTCTACTAACGGGGACAACATCGGATTCGGAACTCGAATCAGAGTCAACCTGATGAACAAACATGGTGTTAGTGACATATACAAGTCTGGGGGCAGCGAGAGGGCCAAGGGAGAAAGAACGTACGAATCGGCGAGCTTGGGTGGCACGACCCTATACGTAGAAAGGTTAGCAGGGTGTTCTCCAGGAGAAAGCAGGGGATAAAGAGTGGGAAAACACGTACACTACGTCTTAGGCCGTACAATTCGGGGTTTTGTTGTATATAATCCTCCTCGGCAGCAGCTTTGCGCTTGGCGGCACGACGAGATGCCTGAGAGCTGGATTGAGCGTCGTCAGCGCCATCGGTTTGAGGAGATGGAGGCCCATCGTCCATGTCGTAGTCGGCGTCGTCTGAGGCGTTATCCTCAGGCGAATCGCTTTCGCTTTGGTTCTCCGAGTCCGAAATATCTGGGACGGCTTCCGTGTAAGTGGGCATCTCATCACCGGATGATGAAGAGGCGCGTGTGACGGGGTCGGCAACGACAACGTCTCGGACATCGGACAAATCGCTGTCAGATGCTGCGTCGCCAGCATCAAATTCGGTCGACATGAGAGTCGGGGGAGATATATGTCCATTAACTGGACTCGGTTCTGGAGAAGAGGACATCGTAAGGCGTGATGGCAAGGCTGCCCGCTATATAGACGACACAGATTAGCAACGCGGGCTTGACAGTAAATCACGCCATCTGCCAGGGCCTGTGGTGAGCCAAGAGGCAGAGGCGATCAAATTGACGTGTTCCAAGACATGAAAATGAAACAGTAGAGGGTGCTATCCACCTCGTCGCATTCTCAGCACGTCTTCGATGACGGCGAGGCTGACGGGTGATGGAAGTGCAATTGCGCGAGGCACGGGAGCGGAGATGGTCAGAGAGCAAAACAAGCGAGTCAGAACCATCAAGACAACTCGATTCCATCAGGTCAAACCATTGCCAAGGGCTTCCATGCAGTTTCCAAGTGGTATACAGGCATCGGAGGATCACCTCTAGCAAGTGAAGAGGCCGTGGAGAGCGAGGTTCCAGCACGACCAGATAGAGCTCAGACCAGGGGAGTTTTCTGGGCAAGGGAAATAGACTTACGAGTCATTAAACAATAACGGCCCTCAGGCAGCATAAGAATCAAAGTAGGGGTCACCAAGATTATGATCAAATGTAGTAAAGCCAGTTGGGCTGGTGATGGGGGCTGGATAATTGGGGGAGAAAGAACATGAAGTGTGAGGCAGAAGTTGGTGGGAATGGGTAGTGACAAAAAGCACAGGTGAGGGTGGCAGGGGAAGAGAATTCTGAGTTGGGTAGTGAAGGAGTTCAGTGGGTTTGGGAGGGAAATTTTAGAGGGTGGGGGAAAGGCTAGGCAGGTACACTACAGACTGATTGATGGCTCCTGCTCTTGGTGGAGGGAAAAAAAAAATCGAGTATACAACTCAGGGTGGAGGGAAGTAAGGGGTACCTGATATCTGGTTTAAAATAAGTGGTGGAGAAAGTACTTAGTACATGTTGCTTAAAACGCCAATTCATTCTCCTTGTCAGGTGTCAATCCTGCCCTGCATTGTCCCCAGAGAGTTCAATGTTAGTGCAGCAATTTTTACCTAATAAACCAGGCATAGACATCAGATGCTTGGTTTCCTAAAATGGCAAGTATCAAGAAATATGTTCTCTGACACCCAAGAGGAATATATTTCCCCTCATGAGCAGAGAATTGCTGGAGCAAGCCATTGATTAACAGCCTTCTCTGCAACTGTACTGTGACCTCAGATATCACAATATTATTATTTTCTCTCTCTTTTTTATATGTTATATTTTTTATTAGTGTATATACCGAGCAGACAGTTGTGGCTTGTCGAAAACTGGGCCAGCGTCAAAGGCTGCAACTCCAGACCCTGACAGAGAAGAACTGGCCGAACTTTAGAAGATGATCGGTAGCCGACATACGAAGTAGTTTGTCGAAGTATTACTTCGTCAGTAGGCGAGTGGCTAGCCCACAAGACCGACCGACCGAGCCGCTACCACACCGAGTCAGACGACATTGAGACATGGACGGGTCTGGTTCCCGGTTGTCTTCAAATCCATGGGAGATTTTATGAGAGAACATGGATATTCATCAGAGACGGACCATGGCCTCATCACTTTTTATTTCTCGATAGCCTATTAATTGTACTTCGTTGTACGCAACATTTTGAACGCTGGTACATGCTTCGTGGGACGATGGGCCCCAAAAATGTTCGCTAGTAGAAATCATGATGCGCCCACAGTGATTTTTTAGCCGTCTCTACCAGGATTGATCCGAAACGTGAAGACGCCAGGCCGTTTGTAGGTTACAGCCTTGGCAGTTCAAGACGGAGACACACTAATTAACATGAACTTGAGACGGAGACGTTACGAAGTAATAGAGACCGAGAAGGCAGGCGTACCAAAGTTGCCAGGACTGCGAAGGAGCCAAGAGAAGATAAATGCCCATGGATAAGTTGTAGTGTACATCGTATGTACATTCCATTCCACCACACACACGGGATCAAATTCAATTTGAAGTTTGTGGAGGAGGCAAAGACCGATTCCATTCAAACCAGATGCAAGAGCAAGATCAGTGATCAGAAAACTGACGACTCACAATCGAGGAAAAATTGATTACTTCTCACTTTGACCTGTTGCTCCGCCTGGCTCCGCCTGGCTGCGCTCAAGCTGCGAATCACCGTTACAGCCACCCCACTTCCACTTGCCACTTGCCCACACTGCATTGATTCTGCTCTTTCGAGATGTACTTCCATGGAGTAGTTTAGTTCACTGTCTTCATTGATCCCTCCCATTTCCGTTCGATCCCGCCACAATTGCCAATGACAGTTGGGCCCAATCCAAAATAAATCCTTGGTCTGCCTCTTGCCTCAAGACCACATCTTGAAATATTCGTCTCCCAACGAACCTCTTCTCCCCAAGGCCAGAAAAGCACCAGACACCGTCATTATCACTGTCACTGTCACTGTCACTGTCACTCGACTCTAGTTCCTTTCGCGCCCCTCAAGGCCTATTTCCATTTGGCACTCAAGTCCGTGTCGCCTACCCCCTCCCGCTCTCTGCCTTAGACTCGTGCTGGAACTGGAACCCTAACTCAAACAGCTTCATAAGACAACGAGTTGTCCGCGCGAAAAATGGCCGACAAACTCACTCGGTATGTCAAGCACAGACTCTCTGCCCCCTTTTATTTGGATGATATAAATTTTAGATTTATCATTTCCTATCTCGTCTAAGATGTGCTAGATACTAACTCGGGCGCTTGTTGCATAGTGTGGCCATTGTCAATAGCGACAAGGTAGGGCTCAATCCTCGATTCTGTTGCTAGGCATCAAATGGCTTGGAATTTGTCCAGATGCCCCGCGTTTCTGTGATATTTTTTTCGCCCTTGGATACCCCGCCATCACCAGCCGCCATCACCCGTCAAAACGAACTTGAAAAGAAGACAACATCGCTAATGATTCTCTGCTTTCGCCATCTAATAGTGCAAGCCAAAGGTTCGTTATTAAAATGACTCCCATCTGCGTAGTTTGCCTACCCTTGTTATATATACGCACCCTCTTGCAGGTCCGCTAACTGCTCTGTTCTGCAGAAATGTCGCCAGGAATGCAAGAAATCCTGCCCTGTTGTCAAGAGCGGCAAGCTCTGTATCGAGGTCACCCCCGAGTCGCGAATCGCCTACATCTCTGAGCCCCTCTGTATCGGTTGCGGTATCTGTCCCAAGAAGTGTCCCTTTGGTGCCATCACCATTATCAACCTTCCCACCAACCTTGAGACCCAGCTCACCCACCGATACTCCGCCAACAGCTTCAAGCTGCATCGTCTCCCCACCCCTCGTCCCGGCAACGTCCTTGGTCTTGTCGGAACCAACGGTATCGGAAAGAGTACTGCCCTCAAGATTCTTAGCGGAAAGTTGAAGCCAAACCTTGGCCGCTTCGATAACCCACCTGACTGGGAGGATGTCATCAAGTACTTCCGAGGATCCGAGCTCCAGAGTATGTTGCACTGTTACCCATCTTATGAAAAATTGTGCTGGTCCAGTGCACCGTCTGACACCTCATCTCTAGACTACTTCACCAAGCTTCTCGAAGATGACCTCAGGGCCATTGTCAAGCCTCAATATGTCGACCAGATCCCCAAGTCTATCCGTGGTCCGAACAAGTCCGTCCGATCCCTCCTTACTTCCCGCGCAACTCTCGGCAATCTGGAGGAAGTCTGCGACACTCTTGGTACGTTCCAAACCCGAATGAATGGACAAAGTTACTGTTGCCTAACCTCCTAACCTCTCGTCGTAGAGCTTAACCATATTATGGATCGTGAGGTTCAGCTTCTTTCTGGTGGAGAACTTCAGCGATTCGCCATTGGTACCGTCTGCGTCCAAAAAGCCGATGTGTACGTACATCCTTGACCGAATCCGCCTCTTTTTTTGAGACGATCCTCGCTCAACATCGTGAACTAACATGGATCCCCGCAGCTACATGTTTGACGAGCCGTCTTCGTACCTCGATGTCAAGCAGCGATTAAGCGCCGCGCGAATTATCCGATCGCTCCTCCGACCTGACGACTACGTTATTGTCGTCGAGCACGATTTGTCCGTCCTCGACTACCTTTCCGACTACGTCTGCGTGCTCTACGGTCAGCCTGCTGTATATGGTGTTGTGACGCTGCCCCACTCTGTTCGCGAGGGTATCAACATCTTCCTCGACGGCCATATCCCCACCGAGAACCTTCGATTCCGCGAGGAGTCCCTCACTTTCCGCATTGCCGAGGGTACGGATGACCTGTACGCGGACAAGTCTCGCTCGTTCAGCTACCCCGCGATGTTGAAGACGCTTGGTAACTTCAGGCTCCGCATCGATGCCGGTACCTTCACCGACTCCGAGATCATCGTCATGATGGGCGAGAACGGTACCGGAAAGACCACCTTCTGCCGACTGCTTGCCGGTGCCTTGAAGCCCGACAGCAAGGCTAGCGTCCCCGAGATGTCCATCAGCATGAAGCCCCAGACCATTACTCCCAAGTTCGATGGCACCGTGCGCCAGCTCTTCTTCAAGAAGATCAGGTCCATGTTCTTGTCGCCTCAGTTCCAGACCGACGTCGTCAAGCCTCTCAAGCTTGATGATTTCATTGACCAAGAAGTCAAGAACCTGTCCGGTGGTGAATTGCAGCGTGTCGCCATTGTCCTGGCCCTTGGTATTCCCGCAGACATTTACCTCATCGACGAGCCCTCCGCCTACTTGGACTCCGAGCAGCGTATCATTGCCGCCCGCGTCATCAAGCGATTCATCATGCACGCCAAGAAGACCGCCTTCATCGTCGAGCACGATTTCATCATGGCCACCTACCTCGCCGACCGAGTCATCGTCTTCGACGGCCAGCCCGGTATCGACTCTCATGCCAACAAGCCCGAGTCTCTCTTGACGGGCTGCAACACCTTCTTGAAGAACCTCGATGTCACCTTCCGTCGCGACCCTGGAAACTACCGCCCCCGCATCAACAAGCACAACTCTCAGCTCGACCAAGAGCAGAAGGCCAGCGGCAACTTCGTGAGTCCCCAGTCCTCATACCTAATTATACCTGACACTAGAATTTCTCCTCCTCCCTGTACTTCTTTCTCTCTTTACATAATACTAATATGCTTTGTGTGTCACTTGCAGTTCTTCATGGACGACGGTCCCAAACGCAGTTGAAAAGGGCATCCATAAGGACACATTTCCTTCCAGTCATCATGCATTGGACACAGGCGTTCTAGGCGTTCAAAAAGCGTGCCGGGTTATAAAACGTGCCAATGGTGGCCATTCTTCTCTGGAGGTTGGAGTAGACGATGGCGTTGGCGGCGACGATGACGAAACGGATGGGTAACACTGGCGGCGGTAGTCCATACCCCCCACTCCTCTCTCCCGTTGGAACACCCCTTTGCCCACGATGATCCTGTTTCTGTTTGTCTTTTGAAACCTTGTTTTGCCCTTCTTGATTGTTCTTGTCCCACCCGCGTCCTCGCTCCAGCCTTGGGGCTAGGACAGTGGAGGCTGGGGCGCACTTTGACTATCGATAACTTCACGCCAGGACTCTTCAAGGGTGTTCCTCGCCAAAGCATCATCCGAAGTAGCCCGAGGCAGTGATCATATCGTGACCCCCGAGTTCGCAACACATCTTCCCTCTTTCCCCTTCGATATCGTTTCCTGTCGCAGATTTGTCTGTTTGGATCAAAACTCCCCTCGTGGACACACCAGGCTAGAAATAGCTCGGTAGAAAAAAAGGGCCAACGGGTCAAGCAGGACTACCGCCGAGCCAGGAAGAAATCTCTTCATTTACATAGGCCCCCCTGCCCTCTCTATTCGGGGTTGGTTGGAGGTAGGAGAGATTTTTTCCCCCTTTTGAATCTTTGATTGTTTTCGGGAGTAGAATAGATGCTTTTATCACTTCGCAAATACAAAACCACATTTTTCCCATCCGTAAACAAAGCAGATAACGTACATGGTCCGGTTGAATGCGCACATTGATTGTGTATTAAGGCAACTAACTAGCTACTTGCGGGAGCAAAAAAGGAAAGAAAACAGAGTGGGCGTCCGTGTCGGAAAGGAGAACACCCAACGTTTACGTTTTTTTTTAAAAAAATTTCTTCTCTCTTTTTTTTCGGTCTTGTATGAAGTACAATACGGCAAAGCCGGGGCGGAAGGGAAGCTGTAAGGGGAGGCGTACTCGACTTCCGATGCGTCAAAAACGCCGAGGGCACTCATAATAATAAGTAGGAATATTTTATCATTACTAGAAAATAAAATTATAATTATAATTGTAAAATATTAACTAATCCACCAAAGCTTGCAGTGCCTCCGGCCCCTTTCCTGCTCCTGTCACAACAATGTGAACTGAATTTTGGCAGCATCAATCGCGGCAGCCACTGTGATCACATCGCCCAAATAGTGAGACCGTCGAGACAAAAGAAAACTGGCTTTTGCTGTGGGTGAATTGATCCATCAGTGCTGCTGGTGTCGTGGAATGGAAAACGTTATTACATTAGGAAGAAAAAAAGCTCTACCTGTGAGGAAAACGGTGGAAAAGAAGACGTTTAAGTAGTCTTGGTGCAAAATACTGATGATTCTTCCCCTTTCCGCAGCACGGTAATCATTGGCGTATGTACCTGCTGACGTACTTCGTAGACGACGTCGGTACGAATCAACCCACTCCCATCCGACATCCCAGGCACCGTTATTACCGGAGGATTCAGGCCCTCTTGTGGGAGGATGATCTTAGACTCTACAAGACCTTAGGAGATAGACATGATTGACCACAGATATCACTGATGATTGCCTAGGGCTCCCAAGGTAGTTGTCTAGATATCTAGGTCTCTCCAATTGAACTATTGATCGACCTAATCTCTTGTTTCTTCTTTTTCCTCTTTTGTGTGACCCTCATAGTCATTCGAGTCCCCCAATTCTGCTAGTAGCCTGTGTCCAGCCACAAGTATAATAAACTCTTAATTATAATTACTTTACTTAAGTAGTCAAGTTTATTCCCTATCTAGGCCTAGCGGGAAACTTGACAGCGGGCGAGTTTCGGATTGAAGGCGGGTGTGTTTGTTGGGCAGGCAGAGAGATGAGGGGGGAGAGGAGAAAAGTATAAGATGGTGAAAGAAAAAAAAATGAAAAAAAAAAAAAATATAGAAGAGATGAGGCGGCCGAATTCATCCTGTCTGCTGGTGGTGAAGAAGTCATTCTGATTCCGCCAACAGGTAATGAGTTTGCAGTTACGTACTCGGTTGGGTGAACAAAATGTCTCTCGTCCTTCTCGGACGAACTCTTCTTTCTTCTCTTGTTGGTTGAATTGCCAGGCCCAGTGGACTATGTGGCCCTCCAGGGTCCCTGATGTAGTAGAGGTGCATGCATGCACCGGGCCCGCGCCAGAAAAAGATCCCACCTGTAACTGTTGTGGTAGCCTCCTTCATGACAGGGAGGAGTGGAACAACTGACTGAAGCGTAATGCGAAAAAAAGGTTCCTCATTCCTCTTCGAACCATAGCAAGCCCGTGTTTTCCGAAAACGAACTAAAAAAGTGTCCATGGGTTGGATTCGATCTCAGCATCGATATCGGCGATGGCATTCAACCTTGGACTCAGAGGGGCGGCGCAAGGGAGAGGTAGACAACTAGTCCTCTTCAATTTCTCCCTCTTCGCTGCCCGAGTGAACACCCGCATCATCCTTAGGTGGCGGTTGAGACGGGGGCGTTGCTTTAGGGGGTTGGCCTTCACGCGGCGGGGTACGCTCACGAGGTGACTTTTCTCTTCTTAGACGCTACCAGTTACGTGTTAGCATAAGTTCATAGATGCAAGAGAAAAATAGTGGGGCCAGATGTATTTCTTTCTTACCTTGGAATCTCGACGCTCCTCGTCTTCATCGGCACGGCGGCGGCGGGTTGATGGACGCTCATCGCCATACGGAAGTTCGTCGTACGAGCCGCCTCGTTCTGTTCGGCGTCGATACATTCTCTCACGCTCTTCGTCGCGACTCTTGCGGTCGCGGTCATAGTACGAGTCGTCATCCCGGCGAGATCGGCCATGCCGGTCATGGTCCCGTTCACGGTCCCGATCCCGGTCCCGGTCTCGTTCACGGTCGCGGTCTCTGTCACGTTCCCGATCACGGTCACGGTCTCGTTCGCGATCTCGGTCACGTTCACGGTCTCGGTCTCGGTCTCGGTCTCGGTCTCGCTCGCGCTCTCGATCCCTATCCTTGTCTCGTTCTCGGTCACGGTCACGACGCGGGCCAGGGGATGCCCGTCGCTCGGACGCCAACACGCTTTCGGCAAGGGTTGCCTTACGATGATTCCTTTCACGCTCTGCAATCGCCTTGCGGCGGTCTGCTTCGTAGGGGTCGACTTCCGGGGTGCGGCTTCGTCGGGAGCCCCTTCCACTGCCTCGGTGAGACCTATCGCCCCGAGATCTCTCTCTCTCTCGGTACACCTCTCGGTCGATAGAGCCACGGTCTCGTCGCCGATGGCGATCCCGTTCGGCATCTTCCTCTCTCTCCCGCAACCGTCGGATGAACTTGTCGAATACGGCTCGCCGGGCATCCTCCGATGTGATGGCTTGGAAATCATCACTTCGGGCAAGCCGTGAGCGAACTTTTTCGTAAGTATCCTGAAGTGTAAGAGGTGGGTCTAGATGCTTCATGTACGATCTCAGGCTCTCAGCAGCGCGTCTCTGCTGCCGTTCTGCATGTCGATCATCGTCAGACCGCTTCGAAGACTTTTCCTGAATCTATATTTGTGTTGTTAGTAAAGCAAAAGATCAAGATTCATATGAGAGGCCATTTGAGGGGGCATCCAGTACATACCCTTTCGAAAATAAGACGTAGAATATCGGGCTCAATGTTAGCAGTACGTCGATCATCCTTAATAACGGACAGAAATTCGTCAAACGTAGTCTTCTGGGAAACTTCAAACCGCTTGTCCTGTTACCGAAATGATGATTAGTCGTCGCTCCCTCCATTACATTAACACAGCGCTGTATTAAAGCACTTACATCAAGCACGTCTAAGACTTCGTTCCTGGTACCGCGGAGCCCACGTTCCTCTTCCTCAACAACATCCCAAAAGAGCTCCTGGGGGGTGGAGCCCGATTGACCGGCCATCGCAACGTAGCGTTCGTCATTCTCAAGCAGAGGGTGAATCTGGCGCCACTTGGTGCCAGCATTAATCTTGCCGGCACGACGAAGCTCGGAGAGCAGCGTGTTGAAGGCATCGCGGTTTTGGCGTTCTCTCCGATACTTCTTGTTCTTCTGTTCCTGCTTGGAGTCATTGAAGGCACGCTCAAGAGCCTTCATGTGGTTTTGGAACGCAGTCAAGATGTCAAACTTGCTCAAGGCTTTGTACTTCTCTTCGTTCTGGAAGGGCTGGGTGGACGAAATGATACCTTGAGCGTCGGACCATCGCGTATATGGCTCGAGGTTGAGCTTCGAGAGCAGGTCGATTAACCCAGACATGGCGTCTTTGCGCATGGCAGCCTGGCGCTCCACGTGCTCTTGCTTCAAACCAAGGACGTACTCTTGGAAAAGCTGGCGCCGCTCATTCTCGTTATCGGTGGAGCGAAATAGGGTCTCGCCTTCGATCATGGGTCGCGCCGTCTTCCAGCGAGTATAATGCTTGATCTCGGGATGGCGCTTCAGCATGGTTTCGAAATCAGAACGCAACTTAGCCAGCCTTTCCTTTGCACGCTCCTTATCCTGGGTAATCATGTCTCGGCAATACTTCTCGAAGACGTCCTTTCTCTCTCTCGGATCCTTTATGGCGCGATGCTGGGGGTCTTTTACGGTAACACGAACGGTCTGCTCCCAGGTCCAGTCAGACTGGACGCCGCAACGTCGAAGCATTTTGACGAAGGCAGCCTCTGCCTCCTCGGGGGTCGCATACTCGGGATCGGTGCTAGCGGGGACGAAAAAGGCCTGTGAGTGTGAGTCATGGCCATAGGACAACTGGCGAGATTCTTTAACATGGTCGCGATAATCGCGCGAATAATCATGACTACCTGGGACAGGATGGGGAGTTCCAGGGCTATTGACTCGGGTTAGTAGCTTCGCAAAGGAATATGCAACTGGGGAGAAGACAGAGAAGACAGAGAGGACACGTACGTTGGCGTAGACTCGCTGCTGATCCCAAGAGCCTGCCTGTAGACGTCTGGCATTTCCCAGGAGCTCTGCTTCGTCTCCGTGTTGTACCAGTACTTGCGCCCACCTTCAGCCGTATACTCTTTCCAAGGTTGGTTCGCGAGGGCGCGCTGCCAGGTCCCAGATGCGTGAGCGACGAAGTCATCAATATTCGGGTTGCTAAAGGATATCTTACCTCGGCAGGAGTCATGAGATCCTCGGGCTTCGTCCATTGTGTCACCTTCGTGATGGTATTGTAGAAGTAGAGTCGACCATCAGGCGTGCGATGGGTCTGCCAGGCCTGGGGCGGCTGGCCATAAGGGGCCGGAGAGCCATTCATCGTTGCGTGCATGCGCAAGGGCACGGCAAAGCGACAAAGTCTTGATAAACAGGTTGAGAATACTCAAACCAGACGATGGGTTTGGAGTGCAAATCAAGCTCAAGAAGGTGATTTAAGGATAAGGGTGATCGTGCTGGCTGGACCTGAAGGCGCAAATGAAATGAATCCAGGAAGAAAATAATTCGAGGGTGTTTAGCCGGAAATTACCCGTTACCTGTCTGAAGAGTTGCGACTGAAACAGCGTTGCAGGAATCAAGACATTCACATTGTACTAAGTATATGTTAATTACTTAATTAGGTCAGAGCCAGCATTGATCAGTTGATGCATGAGCCTTTCCCCACTGAAATTACAATAATTACGAAGTACAGCATAGCGCTAGAGGTTATTACACCGCCTGAAGCGAAGCTGGAAACGTTCAGAGCCAGTGGCAGAATTAAAAGACCCCCAAAGTTGGCCTCTCAAGGTGATCATCAGTGACCAGTGAGCGGTTTGAGTGAGCTCACTGCTACAGAGCTTCATCAATTGATCTCATCCTCCACCAGCTCAACCCCCTTAACTAGAGTCGCATTATCATAACTCGACAGCACAGGCTCCTTTTTCCCCCCCTACTCATCTTCATACCGAAACAGGATATCTCCAGGTCGCCTTCGATGGCTGTTCCTGAAGATGATCTCCTCTCAGCGGGGGATTCGGACTCAGATACTCGCTTTGTTGAGCAGTCGCATCTTTCATATATGATCCCGTTCGAGACCGATATTACTCTTGAGGAATTGTTCAAGGACGTCGACTCCTCCTCTCCCATCCTTGACTCCATACCACAGCGCAAGACACTCTTTTTCGGTATCTCACCCTCCATAGAACTAGAGGACGAATAAATGAAAGCTCACTCACGTAAATTAGATGAGACGGTTAACGTACTCCTGGTACTAAGAACGCCGTGGGCAGATGAAAAGACTCTTGCCTCTCACCTCTCCAGGCTCGTCATATCGCTAGAGACTCACATTATCAACACAGCGACGGGGGACCATGAGAGCCCCGGCCCTCCAGGGCAGGATGTCATTTTCACGGGCACCGTGCAGGACATGGATGACCCCTTCATCATTGTCGACGAATCCGACGCCGGCAGCGACGAGGATAGTGATGAGGACCAGCAACGCGAGCAGCATGTCTACGCCGTTTGGAAGATGGCCGTCTTCCTTTCCCGGCCTAGGTTACGCCTTCGACGGCCCGTAGCCGTGTTCCATGCCTCCGCGGGACTGCAGCCAGTAGACAAGGCCGAATCTGGAAGGGATAGTAGCGGCTACTTACAAAGCGGAGTACCTTCGGGTCTGAACCTCCTCGAAGCGTTCGGTACCGATCCGGCCCTGGAGGGAAGAACCAAACCACGCCTCTCGGCTCTCCGGGTGTCTCGCGTGGCGCCTCTGACCGATCCCAAAGAGTTGACAAGGTCCATCAAGGCGCTTAAAGAACTGAAACTAGACATCACGCCTGCTGTCCATTCCCGCGTTCGGATAGCACGTCCGACGATCCAGCCCCCGAACTCTACGCTAATTGCCGTCCTCGAGGTGGACTTTGGCGGCAATACTCCTTGCGACATTACCATCGATAAAATCACACCGCACCTCAAGGGAGGCACCGTCGAGGATCTCAACGACCAACCGGGCTCGGAACTGCTTCCCATGACATGCGCTGCTCACGACCACGCCACCTTCCTTTACTCCCTCCTCCCCTCCGACCTCGACGACATCGTCAAGAACCCCATCCGAGACTTCGACATCACCATCGAGGCCACCGCGAACCTCGCCCCCAAATGCACCCCGAAGCTGAACCTCTCATGGACGACCCCCCTCGACTTCACCATCCCTGTCAACCCGGGCTTCGGCCCCGCCATGCAACCCATCCAACGCTCCCACCGACCCTCCCAGCTCTCCATCGGCGGCGGCGAGTCGTCCTTCACAGCCCCCTCCGTCAGCCGCCCCGATGCCCTCCCGACCCTCGAGGCCGCCACCACCCGTACCGAGACGACCATCCCCGACCTCGGCATCACTATCACGTTCAGCGCCCCCTCCGATCCCATCTACCCCGGCGACGTCTTCTCGTGGACCATATATGTCGTCAACCGCACCTCCAACAGGAACTCTTCCACTCCGCGCAAGCTCGCCATCGTTGCCCTACCGAAACGTCGAAGGGTAGACCACCATCGTGTAGTCCGGCCCCCCTCCGTCAGCCATCCGAGACCAGGCCCCAGCATCAACGCCACCTCGACCGCGACATCCAACCTCGACAACGCCGAACAGGTCGCCGACGCCGTCCTGGACGAGAACATCGTTCATGCCATGCATAAGAACTCCTCCCTCGAGGCCACCGATGTCGTGTGTCTCAGCTCGGACGTCAGGATTGGCCCTCTAGCGGCGGGTACCTGCCACGTCGCCGAGCTCAAGTTTATGGCGTTGCGTGAGGGTGTCCTCGGTGTCGAGGCCGTGAGGGTCGTGGACTTGGGGTCGCAGGAACACGTTGATGTTCGGGAGCTACCCATCATTGTTGTGGAGAGGAGGCCATGAAGGGCCAGGAACGTTGTAAGGTTCTAGATGTCGTTATGACTTAAACTCCTGCTAATAGCTTCGGTACTGTTAACATCCGTTCTAGCACATTCAGGAAACTGCGATGCTTTGGAATACATCCGCAACTTGAGTTTACGTACGGGACGTAATTTATGTATCCATGCATTGATGTGTAAACCCATTTCTCTCTAAGTGCCAAACGCCAGGAGTATGCTTGAATGCCATGATGAAATCCTTGAAACAAAGGAGGAAGGGGGAAAAACAACAACAACAACAACAACAGCCATGCCATGCACTTAACTCCCGTATATCCCATCCCATCCACGGAACCCCATGTATGAACACACACTCAACTTCCTTCCCGTCACATAAAACATCAGAAATTCCAAACTCAATGACGAACGCCTCATAAGTCATCAAACTCATTATCCCACCCCAACTTTTCATAAACAGACACTTTCTTCGTCTTCTCCGCTACAACAGGCGTCTCCGCCATCCTCTCTTCGGCAGCCGCTGCGGCCGTCTGCTTGGGTTTCACAGGTGTCCGAAAAAGATCCCTCAGGTTCCGGACGCCACTTAGATCTGCGGGGCGCGACGCTCCGCCGCCCCTGGGAACGGCCAGATGCTGACTCGGGGGCGCTTTCCTAGCCATCAGCGGCGAGGACGGCAGCATAATTTGTTCGTCGGCGGGTAGCGGTTCGTCGGCGGCGATCGTGGCGGATTTCACGCTTGATCGTACAGGAGTCGCGGCGATTGCGATCGCGCTCGTCCCTGCCGGGGTGGCGTCAATCCTGTCCACCGCGGATCTGCGCGCGGGCGTCGAAGTGACAAAATCGAATTCCGGGGGTGCGCTGGTCTGCAGTGCGTCCCTGAAGCCCTTCCTCGGGGCCGTGGCCGGGATAACCGACCCGTTCGATGACGGGGGAGGTTCGTGAGCGGCAGCACGTGAAAGAGGCCACGCGATCGGAGCCGGCTGGGACTGACCGGCCATCGGATCGCGGTATCGATTGTGAAGCGGTGTGGCCTTGATCTTGACTTGTTCACTTGGTGTATGGCGCACGGGCTTCCTCGATTCTTTTCAAGTAAACTATTAGCATTTACCTTCATCGGGCATTCATCTAGAATGGGATAAAACTCACTTCGTATCTGAGACAGGCTTCCAGACACCCTCTTCTCAGCGGCCTCTACCATCGACGCGCCAGCGAGCTGCCGATTAGGCTTTCTCAAGGCAGCAATGGCGTCCTGAAGCTCCGCCTCAACCATTGCCTTCTTCTTCACCCTAGGGTCGTCACCAGAAATGCTATTACTGCTAGACAAAGAACCCGCCGTGGCAGACTTGAGGAGCCCGCAGTCCGATCTCATTCGCGGAATGCTCATCAAGGAGAGGGAGTCACTATTTTCCCTCTTCAGACCCGGAATGGCCGTTTCGGTGGCGGAGAGCAAAGCTGCAACGGCTTTGCTAGGGCCCCTCGACATGCTCCGTCGGTCACGTTGCAGCCTGTCATTAGAAAAGGCCCGCTGTAGGGACTTGCCGTCCCTTGCCAATAGAGGTCGTTTAGCAACAGCTCCGGGCTTCGGCTGCTTGGAGGCAACGGTCTTGGGTTTCGCCGGTTTCGTCGTCTTTGGGGGAGAGGCGCGCAGGACAGGTCCACCCAATTTTCTGTTGAGGGAATCGCAAAGGTCCGGTAACCGGGCCGAGAAGCTATACCATGTCAGTTGACTGGGGTTTAATTCGCCATAAAAGGGGAGGAAGAATTCATCGCAGAGTAACTCACAATGGCATAATGATATCAACACAAAAGTCCCTTAGTGGCTCCGAAGAGGCCTTTTGTATCCTCTGACCATCCCTGATCTGGTCGGGGAGTTGGGCGTCTTGCAGCAAACGCATCTCATCAGAGGCAGTGGACTGCCAGATACACAGCAAATCGGCGTGCATATCAGCTAGATCAGGGAGACTTTGCTCTTTCGATTTCTTCTTCTTTGGCCTCTCTGTTTCAATGGACGGCTGGAGGACACCCGGTAGCTGTGTGTCAGCTGCATTAGCCGTCGCTACCAGGGGCTCCAATGCAAGAATTTCGAGGATGAGAATCAGCTGCAGCTGGGTCTCTCGCGATCGGAGGAGAGCGATGTACGACTTAATATGGGACTCTGGAGCGCTTTCTTCACCTTCGGTCAGTTCCGGCTTATTGGACATCCACCAGGCCCGTATATTCTCGTCCTCGCCAGGGTAGAGGCCATTTCGTCCTAGCTTCATTTTCCTCGACTTTCGTTTCTTCGGTCGTTCGTCGCCCGAGGAATCAACGCGCGTCTTCATTTCTTTGATGAGGGTAGGTATCGTCTCTTGGTACTTTTTATTCATCTGGCGCAATGGGATAACAAGTCCCCTTAGAAATTCTACCAGGTCGCCCATGCTGAGACTAATGTCGCTTTCAAGATGGAACGCAGCACGCGCGCGGGACAGGGGTCCTTTCGGAAAATACGCCAAGGAACCCTGTATTGTTGTTAGTTGACATTCCTGCTCTCTAGTATTGAATTGGAGTGGAGAGCATACCTTTGATCGGTAGAGAGCATCGAAGTATTGCGTTCGAATCTTTTCGAGGAGCTCCTCCCCGGAAGGCGGTGGGGGCAAAGCACACGGCTGGGGGGGTGGTAGTTGAGGTGGCTGAGAGGTCGGTGGAGCTTCCTGGGAGGGCGCGGACGTTTGGGTGTCTGTCAGATCGCAAGGATTCGCCTGACCAGCATCCTGACCAGCATCCGTTGACGTTGTAGGCGCCGGGTTGACATCATCGGCCAGGGACGGTAACGTAGAAACGGACTGCGTACGCGATTTCCTCCGGACAACAGACTGAAGTGCCTCAATAGCCATTCGCTTTTCCTTGTGCGCCTTGTGCAAGCTCGGGGTTGTAAGCGCCATGGCTGGCGACGGAGCTTCCCGCTGACTCTGAGCTAAGGCTAACAGTTGCTCGCATGCAAGTGTTGCCTTGGAGCTCAACTGACTCAATTCTACCCATGATCCCAGCTTACACGCAGTATATAGACTTTTTTCGAATCCTTCTATAGCAAAAAGAGAACCGTTGGTGTCTAATCGAGCGATCAGTAGATGAGGGCCGGCACCGCGTCGGTTTTCTAGGTCGAGGATACGGACGTGAGACTCGTAGAATCGGCTCGGAGTAAGGTCACCCGTTGGAGACAGAAGGTCGAGGTAAGAGAGAGGAAAATGGCCACGGGGAATTATCATAAGAGGTTGGAGGACGACGGGCTTGGTAAGGAGCTTGGGGGGATGTGGCTGGGATCAGACGTTAGCAAGGGGCATGACGAGACGAGACGAGACGAAGCCCCCAGGGTAGCATAACACCAACCTTGAGAACAATTGTGGGTTTAAGAAGTTCTTCCAAGGCACCTGAATCTCGTTTTCTCTTGCGAGAGCTGGTAATATCGCGGTTGGAGTCATGGTTTAGTGAGGTAGCAGAAGTTGGTGTTAAGATTCCCGACTGAATACGCGACGCGTCTGATGAAGGAACAGATCTAGACGAACGCATTGCAGACACATATGGTCGGCCGCATCTATATGCATGGGTAGGAGTTGCACGATATATCGCAGGAGAATTGTATGTTCTAGATGCTCCCAGGAGTGAGGGGAGGGGAGGTGAGTGGAAAAATAACACTACATTGATTGATGTACGAGGTACGATCTTGTCTTGCGCTATTCCTGGTCCAGATTAATTTGATCCCAGCAATTTTTGAGGGCGTGTAATTGACGTGACGGAACACGCCAGGTCGCAATAACGCGTGCCCGCAGAGGCTTGACCCCGCTGTAACGGCAAGATCAGCGCTAAAATATTAGTACCGAAGTACTGACGTAGTGGAGTTTACTTCGTACTTGGCCGCAAATTGTGCTCTCCAATGTTCCTCCTTGGCTGGTCTGGCTGAATAAGCAATTGGCCAATTGATCAATTTGGTGCGACATCGTGAATTGAGAAAGATCAAGACTTTTCGCCTCGCCAGCGCAACAGATCCGAAGGCCATCCCACGACGACAATGGCAAGCCACCTAACCCGCCCCGTGAGGCGATTATTCGCCCTGCCATCGAGGCATCTTCGGGCCCCTGCCCAACGCCGATGGGCTCAGGTGCACGACGTGAGATTCCTCGCAACGGCCGAGCCCCCCCGAGCAGTCCTGGAGAGGTATCGCGAGAAGCTCGACCAGAAGGCAAAAGAGCAAGGTCTCAACAGTCTCGACGAGCTCAAGACGGCCTATTCCGACAAGATCGCCGACTTGCGCCAAAAGGACGCCGTCCAAGATCCCCTAACTTCGCCGCCGACAGAGGAATCATCGAGTCAGTCCTCGACCACGACGACGACGACGCGCTCATCCACCCCGACAAGCAGCGCGTCAAGGTCCCCCTCAAAATCCTCCTCATCCACCGTGAAACCCCTCTCCGCCATCCTAGACCTCGACAAAGCCCGCACCCTCCCCGACAAGGAGCTCACTGCCATTTGGCGCCTCCGCCACGCCAACGACCCCCTCACCCTCTGCGCAACGATTCCCGGCGCGAGCTATGCCGCCATGGAAGCCACAGCCCGCTCGGCCCCCCAGTTCGTCCTCCCCGTGCCTCACCCGGAGCAAGGGGCGGAAATCCACTTTCTGGAGTGGACCTTCGACGCCGAGTCGGGCACGAGCACGGTTCTTTTCACGCAGCTCGCCGAGTACAAGGCCCGCGGCGAGTTCGCGCAGCCGCATACGACCATCACGCATCACAAGGACCTCCTCGACGAGCGCGGTCTTGTGCTCATGCAGGGGCAGGTCGTGGAGGGCAGGGGCGCCAAGGTGGAGGATGCGAGGTTCTTGGTGCTCTGCCTGCAGAAATTCTACGGCGCGTGGCAAGAGACCGGCCAGGATCGCGTGGGGAGGAAGCAGCTTTTGGACTGGTTCGCGAAGGGCGATTCGAGATTTACGATTGATAAACTTTTGGAGGAGACGGAGAGGTTGGTGTGAGACGATAGACTTATCAATTCGGCTCTGATGTAACCGCAAATGTACACTACATATGATGTCACATAAAAGGGATATATAAAAAATGGAATAGAACTTTTTTTTTAAAGATATGAAGTCGAAGGGGCCAGGTTGGAGGACGTGGAGATGAATGGTTAACGGGAACCTCAATCGTCGATATGAACGTGGAGGACTGGGCCAACGTCCAGCGTCCAGCATCAATCCATTCACCAATGGTACGAAAGCATGTCGCAGCTGGGAGTGAGTCGCGGCGAGTGAGAGGCGAGGTCTAGGATCTAGACATCAATCACATATGAATAGCTTGTGGCCCTAGTTCGACCCTTTAACCCCTTGGTGGGCTTCCAAACGGTCATCCCAGACGACTTTCTGCACTATAGAGGAGGGGCATCTCTGGCAGTGGTTCGATCAGGGGCTGATCCCCGCACCAGCATCGAAAACCGAGAACAGGACGCCTGAGATAATGCAGGGAATTCGTTCTAAATCGGGACCATGTCCGCAATCGATTCCAAAAAGTCAAAGCTCCATCGCACTCTCGCCCTGGATTTTCGGAGTAGCATAGGTCCTTGTGGGGAGATCCAGCACCAGAAACCCCACCGCGCCATATTAATGTTATACGAAGTCCTACACAATAGATCTCTCCATCGCAACTCGCAATTTCGTCTCACCCAGCCCCAAAATACAATGGAACCCACACCGAAAGCAAGGGGCCTAGACTGGATGCAGTTAAAGATGGAATTGATCAATGTGTGGCCAACCACACCACAATGCGCCGCCTAGTGCCCCCTCCAAGCACATGGAGTCCTCGGAGAACTACCCCAACCGAGTAAGACTGCTGACCCACCACGGACTGCCAAGGGCTGGACCGAGGAACATGACCATACCCCAGCTATTTCCCCAGATCTGCTCCAGGTTTCGCCTTGCCTGAATATATTTGGGGGAAACTCCATCATAGAGCCCATCGTAGAACTCCAATTTCATTCTTACTTTCACATCGCATCGCTTCAAAATTGCGTTGTTTTCTGCATTCCGACGTAAATTCATCGAGCCGTAGTCCATCTGAACTAAACCCGTGAGAGCCCCTTGGTTGTTTCTCTTAGCCAACGCCTGCTGTCCAGCCTCTCATCTCGCCATTCCTTCGCGTCGCGCCAAGCTCTTTCCAGCTCCCCAGCCATGGCCCATACTTCCCCCTACCCTGACGTGGTTCTTCCACAGACCGATCTATGGAGTCATCTTTACGAGCGCTCAGATATCCAGTTCGGCCCCGACCATGGTGAATATTCCACTTGCTCCGTCTCATCCTCCTCTGATAACTAGGGACCGAGACTAACAGGTAAAAATGCAGAGCTCTTGGTTGATAGCGAAACTGGGCGATCGTATACTTACAGCCAACTCAAAACTCAGACAGCCGAGTTCGGCAAGGGCCTCAAGAGTCAATGGAATTGGAACAAAGGAGATGTGCTCGCTCTGTACTCGTCGAACTCCATCGACATACCTCTCCTCATGCTCGGCACACTCTGGGCAGGCGGCATCATCTCACCGGCAAACCCTCTGTACACCGTCGGTGAGCTGACCCATCAGCTCAAGGACTCCGGTGCGTCAGCCATCGCCACCCAACTTCCCATGCTGCCCGTTGCTCGCCAGGCAGCTGCGAATGCAGGTATCCCAGAGAGCCGCATCATCCTCCTCGGGGATAAGCGTGACGAGACTGGGAAGGTTAGGCACTGGACGCAGATTACGAACCAGAATCGCATCTTTACCCCGAAGAAGACCAAAATAGACCACACAAAAGACATTGCCTTTATCGTGTATAGCTCGGTATGTACACTCGGCAACTTGCTTTGCCCCGGACACCAGCCCTTTGCCTGCCTTCTCTTTCTCTTTTTCCTTTTCTTCTCCTTTTTTTATTTTATTTTTTATTTTATTTTTTATTTTCCGACACACACTAACTCGGACATATAGGGGACCACAGGTCTACCCAAAGGTGTCTTGTTGACTCACCACAACGTCGCCGCGAACATGGCGCAGATCAAGAACTTCGACTTCAAGTTCCTCAACTGGGATAAGGACGTTCAGCTCGGGGTGTTACCGTTCTTCCACATCTATGTAAGCTTACCCTTACACCCTTACCTAGAAACTGATGATTGGCTCGCTTCATAAAAAACTCCGCTGGCTGATGCGCTGACGCCAATTGAAGGGCCTTGCCATCATCGTCCTCGGCGGCATGAATACGGGTATCAAGACCGTTGTCATGCCCAAGTTTGACCTGGAGAGGTTCTGCCAGCTTGTCCAAGAACATCAAGTATCGGTCACCTACGTGCCTCCACCAATCGTCCTTGCTCTCGCAAAACACCCCGTCGTAGCGAAGTACGACCTTACTTCGATACGGTTCCTCAACTCGGCGGCGGCGGCGCTGACTAGGGAGCTTGTTGAGGAGGTTTGGCAGCGACTTAAGATTCCTGTCAAGCAAGGATATGGTCTTTCCGAGACAGGCCCGGCTGCCATTGTTCAGACGCTCGACGAATTCGGCAAGTTTGTCGGATCTATTGGAAAGCTTCTTCCCAATATGACAGCGAAGATTGTCGATGCTGATGGCAAGGAGGTCACAAAGGATGGCGAGGTAAGAACTTACTAACGTTCTCTCATACCCTTCCTGGTGCTAGTGGGTATTGTTTGCATACTAATGCTAATGTCTTCGGGGATAGGTTGGAGAACTACTCCTCAAGGGCCCTAATGTATTCGGCGGGTACCTCAACCGGCCAGAAGAGAACAAAGGGGCGTTTACCGAGGACGGATACTTCAGGACCGGCGATGTCGTCTACCGCGATAGCAAGGGTAACTATTACGTAACTGACAGAGTCAAGGAGTTGATCAAGTACAGTGAGTTTTGCTCCTTATCCCGCATTAGATGGTCTGGCACAATGCTAACAAGCCTTGTACCGTAGACGGGTTCCAGGTTGCGCCCGCAGAGCTTGAGGGCATGCTCCTCGGTCGAGAGGACATCGTAGACTCCTGCGTAATCGGCGTCTGGGACTCAGATCGGCAGACCGAAGTACCAAGAGCATACGTCGTGGTTAAGCCGGGCATCACGAAGGACGATGCTCTCGCCGAGGAGATCGTCGAGTGGCTCGCTAAGCAGACGGCGCCGCACAAGAAGTTGAGAGGAGGAGTGCGGTTCATCGATGTCGTTCCTAAATCGGCGGCTGGCAAGATCCTCCGAAGGGTCTTGAAGGACCAAGTCAAGCAGGAAGAGCAGGCTGCTAAGGCTAGGCTGTAATGTGGACCACCTTCTGCGCGCCAAGGGGACTCACGTCTAGCTGCTCTAGAAGACGGTTGGCAGTTCGACGAGTTTCGAAGACGAACCCAACCAAGTGGATATAGATCTCGGGATTTGATCTACAAGGGATAAATCTGTAATGACTTGCGGATCCTGGAAATCTCGTTTTGAAAGGTACGTCACCCTGAGAAGGAGGATAAGCCCTAAGGTAATTCGCGGAATGCAGGACATTGAGGGGAGAGTGAAGAAATCAATATTTAATCGATATTACACCCTGATTTGTATATATACATGGACATCCCAATGCCCTTGCCCTGTGCTATTACGACACGAGAGGTACCTACACTTGGTGATGAATGGGCAGGATCGATCTGTGACGTGTTGCCATACTTCAAGGTTGCTCCTGCGAATTTTATCACAGTCTATGCAGCGCAGGTAAATTACGTACCACGCCTAGCTTTTTCATAGCCGGGACGAAACCTGAGAGATCAGACTCAATCTCCCGCTCATTCGGGCTGACAGGGCATGAACGCCATATGCCTTCCTCATCCTCCTGCTACTTCATAGTGTGAGAGCCTCCCTTGCGTTTTTGATTGCTGAGACCACTGGATCTTGTTCGTATTCGGCGAGGGTGTGGTGCAATTCGCAGGCACATCGAAGCGGGGGCTGCAAGATAAAAGGGCGAAGCAAACAATATCAAAAAGAAGAGAAAAGAAAAGAAAAGAAAGGAAGCGAGAGATAGGCGGGGAAAAAAGTGCAGAGAGTCTGCATGCCAGGTATCGAGAGTAACTGGAGAATGAGTAATGAACCCCGGGCTTCATGAATAAAACTCCTACCCGCAAACCAGGCGACTTGTTAAACTCGAAAGACTGAAGCTCCGAAATCGCCGAGCAAGGAGCGGTAAGTAAGGAAAGAAGTATGGTAAGGTCTACGCAGGCGGACGAGCGAGGGGGGTCTCCGAGGAGAGAAAGAAACGAGGTCAACATCAACTGATTCGGGATAATCAGAGCCGGCTCAGACCGAGTCTTCCCTAGTGACCTACTTCGTAGTCGAACAATTTGGACTTTGGCTCATGGCATTCACGTATGAAATCTAGTCATGAGGTCCATTCTGTCTCTGATTTGTCTGTGCGATGCGGCGGGCGTGGAGAGAGCTTCTGTTGAGCCAGCTTTCATTCTCGGTAACCTTCCGTCGAATGCGACCCACTAGACGGGTAAAAGCGCTGGCCATCAGAGACGAGAGAAGGGCCAAATGCCTAGTGCTACTTCATATATTAGTGGATAAGCTGCATCATACATTTACTTGTTCAATGGATTCATGGTTCCCGGTGCTGGCCAGCTACAGTGGCAATCGGTTCTCAACACGCTTGGTACCACGTCACGAGAACAAGTATAATGCCATCCTGAAGATCAGTGTGGGGCGAAACAGGCAAAAAAAGAAGACTAGAAAGCGGTGTTGAAGCTCTCCTTCGTCCAAGTGGACGAGGATGTCAGGGATCGAAATTTGCCTCTCCTTCGGATTCACCGTGCTGAACAAGGCCTGTCCCTGAGGAGACAGAAACGGGGGGTTGATTGGTGTGTCAAACGACGATGGAACGAGTCCTGCGACGGCACACAGTCCATGGTGATCCCCGATCTTCCAGCAAACAGAAAAGTTGAGGAGAGAGGGAGTTGAAGAGTCATTGCTGATGTACCCACGCTAGTGTTCAAATTGCAGAGGAAAAGGAAAGCTTATCAATGACTCTGACTGACTCTGCCGTGACAAAAACTGATTTGTGGCCCACAAGTTGAAGGTCAGAGGTAAATGTGGGGTTGGCTTCGGACTTGAGATGGACGCATCCGACAAGGATGACAAGGACCCAGGAGGGGGGGGTGTCGAAAGGAGTGTACATGCCATGGGCAGGGGAAAGGCAATTGGTTCCGTTGTCCGCTTCAACGAGTGTTCCTTGATCCAACATGACGAATGTAAGTTCTAGGTACGACTCTAACTCATAAGCCTTAAATTGAATGTCGATTTCGAGTACGAGCTCGGCATCGCCTGTCTTGGACTGGCGCGCTTGGCTTCTGGTTGGCAATGGATTTCAGTGATTCTGTGGCTGATCCAGCTTTGATAAAGGATACTGGTGCGGATGACGGCAACGCGCAGGAAGCAGAGCGAAGTGGAGATTAGAATTGATCCTTTAGGGTATTTTGGTGGAAACCCAAAAAGAAGCTGTATAGTATCTCGAGGCAGCAGGACAGCATCGGGCGAGGTTGAGACGTAGTGAGGTAAGTGGGTTCCAGTATGTTATTGTTAGTGATTATAAATTGATGTGATATCAACTATCCAGAAGTGTTACAGTTGTACTCGACAAGTACGAAGAGGGAAAGTTACTGGGTTTATCTTGAACAACAATAAAAGGCCAAAGCATCCGAGTACGTCAGTAGGTGAAGCATAACGTAACATCAGCATTACGAGAGGACTCTCAAGTCTCACTTCAGGAGGTTTGCTATTGTACTGAGCAGTTACTGTCATGTTAGAGAGCTGACTAGGGCCCTTAAGTAAAAGTCTGAGAATTCCTCGTAACACTCCAATGGCGACAAACAATGTTGACTCACTGCTTTGAAATCCGAGGTGAGTCGAAAATCAGGAAGGGGCCAGGAATTAGTGAATTAGTCAAGGTCCAGCCAGTATCTCCGACCCACTTCCGGATTGTCCGTGCTGGTTTGGGCTTGGGCAGGTCTTTTTTCAGTGTGCCAGCTTCCCATCTTTCCAGCTTCAAAGTGTTTTCTGTCCTCTGCTTGGAGCTGCAGTTTGTCAACAGTTTGTCCCGACTTTCCCACAAGGTCCGTTTTTAAGCCAGTTGTGGACGGTCTCTCTACATTGTGTACATTGTGGTTCGCCCCAAGCCAACACTAAGTTAGGCAAATCAGCTGGCATCTCCCCCTATCAGTTCGTACAATTGTACCAGTCCAGAATTACGCGAGTACGAAGTACACTACGTCAGTGCCAGATGTCACTCCACAGTAGTACATCCTAGCAGAGAGGACTTTGGAACACAGATGTTGAGAGCTTCCAAACCAAGCAGCGTCCCTAATAGTGTTGGGTTTTGCGGAGATACGGCGCAGATACGGCGAAATAGCTGGGATTTGACAGTGCTCCCCACCCTTCTCCCCACCACCCACATCAGACATCTTCCTTGCAATGATTGATGCTACCTTCTCCTTGGATTGCCCGTTGCCATTTGCTTGCTAGCTACCTACGGAGTTAACTGCTTCGTGTGGTTCCGCGACCGGCTCCCTGTTCCTTGTGTGTGTATATGTGAGCGTGTGGGTGGGTTGTATCCTTGCAGGAGGCAAAGTGCTGGACAACTTTGTCCTTCGCTCCAATCTAATACCTAGCTTCGCTTGTAGATTGTCGCCTCTCTTCATGCATCACGCACCTTGTAGTCCCCGGCTGGGCCCTTACACCCTTACACTATTATTATGTTATTATTTTGGTTCACACAATGTTGGCTGCAGCCTGACCCCCGTGCCCGTGCTTGCTGCTGGTAGACCATGTCTGTCTATCCATGCTCTTTTTTGATGTTGAGATGCTTGCACGCCATTGCCTCCGTCCAATCCGCCGTACGAAGTACCGGTAATAGTCGTAGCTCTAGGCGAATCGCAGTTCCCTTCGGTGTTGCGTGAAGAAATTGGCCGCACTTGCTCCATCAATCATCGATGATGCATCATCATTCCTGATACCTCGGGGACCACACCCGGAAAAAAAAAGAGGTCCCAAGTCTCCAAGTCTCCAAGTCTCCCAGGCCTAGGGCTGCACTTGCCTATAAAAATGGTAGAGCAAAAGAGAGCTAGGAAGGACCCCCCGGTCCGTTCCAAGACCCAAAGAGTCAAGACCGACCCAAGTTCCAAGTCCAAGAGGAAGCTACCCCCGCCATCCCGCCATTCCCCTCCTGCCCCTCTCCTCCTCAGTCTCTTGTACCAAACTTCTTTGTCTCTTCCTGTCTCGCCTACTTCCGGGAGCTGCTTCATCATCACCGCCAATCCACAGGCGCCGCTCAAAGCTCTGGCTGTTCTGATCTCACTGCTGTCGATCATAAAATTTGCCGCCATTGTGCTAAAACCACCAAACCTCGAGTCGACCTGCCGAGTGACCTCAACTCCCAGCTGACCCCCTCCGAATTCTCTTGGACCTTTCCCAACCCCAAACCTTGAACCTCCCCAACAACTCCCATCCCATTTTCTAATCCAGCAAAAAATTCCAACCGGCGCAATAAAAAAAAAAACCAGAATCCTAAAGCGAGAATCCAGCGCAGGTTCTGGTTGATTTTCCTTTCACGATTCTCTTTTTATAATTGCGGCATAGATTGCCCTCGTCGTTTTTTCCTTGTACCTTGTTGATCACAGCTCCCACAAGCCCTTCGAAGCACCTCCCCCTCCACTCTATTATCCTACAGCTCTCTTCTCCAAAAATGGCCACTCGCGTTTCTGCTGCAAGGTAAGTTGCTTCGAACCCCGCCAAAATTGAGAAACAGCCCAATGCTTCTCTCAAGCTGGTTGCCGCCCAATTCCCCTCTCCTCTGCGGGCTCTTTCTGGAGCTTCCAATCTACTGTCAACGGCAAGCGCCAATTGTCATTGCAACGACGAATACTGACTGAGGTCATGGTACAGCTCAATGGAGCTCAGGGACAACACGGTAATCATTGTCCTCGGTGCTTCTGGTGATTTGGCGAAGAAGAAGACTGTAAGTAATAGCTCTCGACCTAGCTCCAACCTGGATCCATTGCGCATTGCGCATTGCTTCGCTTTTTCAGCTTCCCCAGCATGCAGCCCTGTAAACACGTTGGGACCATCGCTAACAGTCATGCAAACAGTTTCCCGCCCTCTTTGGTCTTGTAGGCGCAACCACCCCTTGAGCTCTGCGCATTGCGCTTCGTCTGTTACTGACTGCGACCGCCCGTCCCTAGTACCGCAACCAGTTCCTCCCCAAAGATATCAAGATCGTCGGCTATGCGAGAACCAAGATGGACCATGAAGAGTACCTTCGAAGGATCAAATCCTACATGAAGGTGCCCACCCAGGAGATCGAGCAGCAACTTGAGGAGTTCTGCAAGCTCTGCTCATACGTCTCTGGCCAGTACGACCAGGACGAATCTTTCTACGCCCTGACCGAGCACATCGAGCTGTTAGAACGTGGCAAGCCTGAAACACACCGGCTCTTCTACATGGCTCTTCCGCCCAGCGTCTTCACCGTCGTTTCTCAGCACCTCAAGAGATGCTGCTACCCTAAGAAGGGCATTTGCCGAGTGATTGTAAGTGGGCGTCTTTGGATGGGCTTGAGCTCTGTGGACGTGTTCCAGAGTCCTGGAATTGGCCCTCAATGCCTGAGATGGTCCCAATTCCGTCGCCCGGGACATTTCTCCGGGCGCTAAAATAAAAGCTAACATGGTCGCCACGTGGATTTAGGTCGAGAAGCCGTTCGGAAAGGACTTGGCAAGCTCTCGAGAGCTTCAGGCCAACCTTGAGCCTGATTGGAAGGAGGATGAGCTCTTCCGAATTGACCACTACCTCGGCAAAGAGATGGTGAAGAACTTGTTGATTCTCCGATTCGGCAACGCCTTCTTCAACGCGACATGGCACAGGCATCACATTGACAATGTTCAGATCACTTTCAAGGAGCCATTCGGAACGGAGGGCCGCGGTGGATACTTTGACGAGTTCGGCATTATCCGAGACGTCATGCAGAACCACTTGCTCCAAGTTCTGACCCTCCTTGCCATGGAGCGGCCCATCTCCTTCTCCGCAGAGGATATCCGTGACGAGAAGGTGCGCGTTCTCCGCGCCATGCCCGCTATTGAGCCTAAGAACGTCATTATCGGCCAGTACGGACGGTCCCTCGACGGCACCAAGCCTTCGTACAAGGAGGACGACACTGTGCCCCCCAACTCAAGGTGCCCCACGTTCTGCGCTCTTGTCGCCTACATCAAGAATGAGCGCTGGGATGGTGTGCCCTTCATCATGAAGGCTGGAAAAGCGCTCAACGAGCAGAAGACGGAGATTCGAATCCAGTTCAAGGACGTGACCTCCGGAATCTTTAAGGACATTCCTAGGAACGAACTCGTCATCCGTATCCAGCCCAACGAGAGTGTTTACTTGAAGATGAACTCCAAGCTGCCCGGCTTGAGCATGCAGACCGTCGTTACTGAGCTCGACCTCACATACCGCCGACGATTCTCGGATCTCAAGATCCCCGAGGCCTACGAGTCGCTCATCCTTGATGCACTGAAAGGCGATCACTCCAACTTTGTCCGAGACGACGAACTCGACGCAAGCTGGAGGATCTTTACCCCTCTGCTCCACTACCTTGACGACAACAAGGACATCATCCCCATGGAATACCCATATGGTATGTGGTCACTTTTTCCCGAGCCATCCTGATTGATAAGCCAGGAAAAGTAAATTTTGAGTATGCTGACATGTTTCCTCTCTCTTCACCCCAGGCTCTCGTGGTCCTGCTGTTTTGGATGACTTCACTGCATCCTACGGATACAAGTTTGCCGACGCTTCTGGTTACCAGTGGCCCACGACCTCTGCTATCACTGAGCCCAATAAGTTGTGAGTGTGGCTAAGATTGGTGGGTCGACTGTAGGAGAGGCAGAAAGAACAGTCTTTGGTGTGGCTAACAGCAGTACTGTTGTAGCTAACGAACCTTTTACTACTGAAGATAAATTTGCGATGTTCGCATATACCATGACACGAGAGCTTGAAACCTTCCCAAGCTGTGATGATGATGGGATGATATAGAAGAGAACGAAAATGGACAATGGTATGTGGATGGGACAGGGGGTTTTACGATTCTAGGAGTGCTGGACATTGGTTTTTGTGAATATGTCTCGTCCTTGCAAAATCAATAAAACCATGGAAAAACCACAAGAGTGATCAATTTGTGACTGGGATCAAATGATCACGGGGTTCTTTAACTTCATTGAAGTGAGATTGGCAATCCTTGCCAAGTTTAAACATGTGCTTCGCTTTGGTTTTCAGACAAGAGAAAGGGTTGTTGCAACAGACGGATGACGGTTTACCTGTATGGACGGTTCATTTACACTTCGACAATAACCTCGACTATTTTCTCTAGGGTGACCTAGGAGATGCTGTATTTCGAATCCCATGATTCCCTTTTCTCGTTTCTCCAAGTATTGGCCGCTGGTGGACTTCAAATCTAGCACAGCGATGCCCTGGAGGCCGGGACCCAGCGCGGGTAAGGATGTCGAAGGGAGCTCCAAGCTCCCTTGAGCTTCCACATCACGGTTATGGCTTAACGAGCGACGAGATGGCGACTCCTATAGGCCGAGAGGCTCAAGCACCAACACTGCGTGCGGGCGACTGGCGTTTGTAGGGGTTCTTCGGCACCGTCCGAAAGCAGAAGAGCTTTCTCGCCGGAGAGCGAGGAAGGGGATGATTCGAAGGCCTGAGGAGCCCTGGGATTACGTTCGTTTTTGCTTCATGTCATTTGTATGTGAATTCCTCGTCTAACTGCAATGTGTTAAGCTTCTAGTATACACAGGCTTGGTTTGGCTCCCTCTTCGTTTGCTTCCACTTGATGGTGGTTTTTGGAAGGATGGCTCATGTACTTGACGATGCTCAGCGGTGGTATGATTCGATAAGAGCTCGATTGTCTTTTTTTTTTTTCCTCTCTTTGGTGTAAGTACAGGAGAAGCCCTTGATATTGCTTTCGACTCGACTCAACGAAATTGGGCACATGCGTGGTTGAATTTGACATCTCAACGAGACGTGAGGTTTTCCCGCCAGGGTCATGCCTACGTTGAGTGTGGGAGTCGGTTTCTCTTCAAGGTCTTGAAAGGCATCGTTTCTGTTAGTTTTGTCCCCGCCGGATTTGGGTAACTTCAGCAGTACCCTTTCTAATATTACCAACGGCCCACCTTCCGTCAGGACTCTCTTGGCATCAGTCCCTTCCTGGAGTCGAAGAACTGAGCTACGGTCATGGCGGATCTGCTCACTAGGTAGATGTTCATCTCGACGGCTACGATGGAGTCTAGGGGTTGAAGAGAGAGTCGCTTGCTCTCTGAGTAGCGCCTTAATACCCGCTTCCTATGGAGCGTCGCAAGCTGCTCAAGCCACCACATCTGAATGTAGATAGGTAGGTCCGCCAAGATAGCATCACTTACTTCTCCCTAACTTTCCTCATTGTAGACCACGAAACTTACGTCGGCAAGCTTGTCAACATCCTAAGATTTGATCTGGGGTTTACCGGGGCTGTAGTTAGTTCCGATAGTTTTTCTGCGTCCAGGGCTCATGATGAACGACTTGGGCTATCAAGCGTTCGAGTAGGGAGATACCAACTAGCCTGTACTTTACGCCTATAGAAGACGCTTTCTACTTAGTCCTGACTGAATACTTTCCCACCTACCGCCAGAAACGAAAAAGGGAGAAAGTAAAGAACTCCCCCAAGGCTGCCGGGCCTGCCATTAGGAAGAGGATACATTTAGCAGAGACTCTTGAGCCCTACTCGGGTAGCTACACAGTCTCTCTCCTTTGCTCGGATGAGAAGCTAGTGATGGCTCTTACCTCCGCACTCGTCCGGCAAGAATCTCAAGCAAACAGGCCATTACGAGTGCCGTGATGATGGCCGATAGGTACGGCCTTGATGCCTCTTGCCACCACTACCGAACACACACTACCCGTTGCTTTCGCCATCAAAATCTCGTGAAGGTGGGGAAAAGAGGGAGAATCCCACCCCATTACGGTGAGAGAACATCATGCTATCCCCAAGTTTGCTAAGCTTCCTGATGGTCCAAGTTCCCACACTCTCTGTCACCTTCGTGGTCTGGGACCTAGGATTATAACTCTCTTGATGGGGGTTGCAGCTTCATTTCCCGAGTAACGGTCCCCACGTAAAGCGTATACGAAGTAATAGAGGTGAAAAAGAAAAAAGAAAGGAATAGATGAGATATATAGCATTTGTCCGCCTCGTCCATGGCTACTTGGGGTAGCATCGCCGAGACTTGTGATGAGATTGAACAGAAACCACGGTTATGAAATGGGTTTCTATTTTGAAGTGGCCTTCTGACCGACCATTTGGAGGGACAGCCTGCAAATGTAGGACGATACCGCTAATAGTGGTGCTAGGATACGCACGACACTGCTTCGTACCATTACCACTGCTTCTTTGCTTCTTGGGTTCTTGGCTTGCTTGCTTCCTGGTAAGAATGACATTGATCAATGTTATGTCGTATTGAGCAGGTTCCACGTGGGGGAAGGTCTCATCGCATTTTGAGGGGCACTGATATCGATGACAGTCCGAGTGTCGTTCCGGTCTTTTGATCCCATCTCCATCTTCTCCGTCTTTTCCGCCTTCTCGCCCTTCTCCCCACCAATAATTGACACTTGCAAGTTCGTGCTAGAGTTACATGGAGGAGGCGGCGTTGGGGTCGAGAGAGAAGACGAACCATCACGCAGGTGCAGGTGCTGGTTGATGTTGGGAACAGATGCTCGTGCTCATGCTCGTGCTCGTGCTCCTGCACCGTCGTAATCCGCAATCTCACAAGGTACGAGTACCCCCTTCGATCGAGGAAGATGAAGGGAAGTAAGAAAGGGACGTACTTCGTAGAGTCAACCGAATGCGACGCCAGGAATGTTTTCCCCTTTCGTTGTTTTATGCATTGGACTAGGACATCACACTCACATCAGGAACGAGAGCCCTTGTGATCGAGGGAGGTTTGGAGGTTTGCTCAGTTTGCTTGGAGCTGCGAGGGATTATGAGAAGCCATCATGAACTGACGAGATGGACAAGGATACAAAGTATGAAGTTTGAAGTGCCGAGTTCCGGCGTGGAAGCATCAATGGAAATTTCAATTAGACTCATAGTTTTTTTAAAAGTCAGCTTCTGGAAAGAGACAGGCAGGACATGTCAGATGTCACAAAACAAGGAACGAGAAGAAAAAGAAAGGAACACGACTCCACGACTACACGACTACACGACTACACGACCTGTAACAGACCCTTGACCAGAGGAAGCGGTCAAGAGTGGATGAACCATTTGAAAAAACAGTGCTAAGCCCGGGGGGAGGGGAACAAAAAAGAGGGATTCAAGGATCCAGGGAATCAAGGAATGCAAGGGCCGGGATTTGACCTTTGACGTCGTCTTGGTGACACTGGAACATGGATAGAACATGGAACATGGAACTTTGAACCCCCACGACGATGCAACGGCGGGGCAAGAAAGAGAAGGAGCAAACTCGTATTTGTATTATACTTCGTATTATCGTGATAATACTTGCGCATATCGAGTTTCACGATTCCTTCAATCCAACGAGTGTCAGAGCCAGGGCCAGGGCCACCGACACCGACACCGACTTTCAGGTTCGTCTGTTCGGCTTTATCCAAAATACGGCTGTGACGGGCGTCAAATTGTATTGATCTTAATGTTGTGTTTGTTCTCTGGTGTTCCTTTCCGTGGGCCCCGGGGAAACTTGGGACTGATTCAAAATATCATTGATGAATATCGGGTGGCAGTCAAATTGCTAACGCCCCAAGTGGCAATGGCTCCGTGGCTGTCGAAACTGATAGATATGCTGTGAGGGTTGAGGCGGAGGCGGCGGAGGCGGCGGCGTGGAGATGTGGAGATGTAGAGACATGGAGACGACATGGATTCAGTTCAAAGTTCAAACCGGGTCATGGAGCGAAGAGGGGAAAAATCAACCGCGGAGGTTCTTCTAGTATGTATGTGCCTGGTATTGGCAGTTCCAGCCCGACGAAATATTACATCGATCCATTTTGTCCTGGGATGTTCGGAATCGATGTTCTGAGCCTGAGGAGAAGGTCTTCCATGTCGGACATGTTCTGCCAGGGCCTTCACATACTATTGATGCCCGTTCTTCACTTCTTCAACTGCACATCCCCGCTGTCGACCCTTCCCTGCAAGGTACTATGTATGGTGCAATTGAATGGCCTTAAAATATGTAGTATAGGTCACTGTCTGTTGGTGATAAGGTAGCGACCAGTGGAACAATGTAAGATTGTAGATTTGTAACAAGGATCTAGGATGCCGCATTCGGTGATCTAACTCAGAAGAGGGTACGAAGTATTAATTCTCAACGATTGTAGGATTATCATCTGGATGTACGAAGCATCGTGTACTTTGTAGTATTTTACCAACTACTTCGTACTTCGTACACAGGATCCGGACAACTCGGCTTGGACTTGGAACTTTCGGAATCAGCACAATCGTGCCAAGTTGTTGCCCGCAGTGGTGACCACAACCACAGAGCCAAGAGCCGGCGAACCATTGCCCTTTTCAGTCATGTATGTTCCTTCCAAATGCCGCGATACAACCATCCTCGACCGAGTCGACCTTCTCTCACACAATCCCTGTTCTCGAGATGTCGTTGGTCAGGTTTGGAAATTGAACCCTTCCAATACCGTTGTGTCGTCGACCTTTCTCTATCACTCCCACTCCCCCGGCCGCACAAGGTAGGCTCGGGCGGAAAACTAGGGTTTTCACCAAGATGGCAATCCTCCGAAGGCTGAGGAGATTCGAGGCTTCCGTATTTGTCCGCTGGTTCCCGAGCGAGGATTTATGGTTATCTACGAAGTACGACCTGCCTTACGTGGCTTGCGGACATGGACATGGACATCGACATGGATGGGGATATTCTCCGTGCAGACGAGAATGCCGAACAAGGGAGCAAAGGAGGAGATGTGTTTTCGGCAGCTGGGAAGGAGGGTTAGACAGGAGGGAGCGTGAGATGGGAGGGAGGCCAGTGTGAGATTGTCAAACTGCACGACATCTTTCTTTTGGCTGTGTGTAGTCGACGCGAGTTTCAGCATTTTTAGAGGGGCGGCGGCCCAAGGGATGTTGCTCCGTTTATAGGGAGGAGAGAGGGGAGAGAGAGAGAGGAGAGAGAGAGAGGAGAGAGAGAGAGGAGAGTAGTTGCTCCCCCCCCTCCCCGGCCCCCGATCATGAAGCACCCTTTAGCAGGGGAATGCGGCGGGCGAGGTAGGCCCCCAAAATTCCTACTCTTTCGTGATCGAGAGAACGAGACGTTTTGGGTGTGAAGCACGAAGAGCAATCGTTCATGCTCTCTGTGTTGTGCCGAGGCCGAGGTAGGTCAGTAAACACAGCGCACGTCGTCATCGTCATCGTCGCCGTGCTAGAGGCTGGGGCTATCGACGTCCGAGCGGGCGTGAGAGCTGCTCGACGGACTCATTAGGCGAAGCAGCATCCCGAACGAGAGAATATTGATGTAATTAAAAAAAAAAAATCCATCAAATGGCATAATACAACAAGACGACGCGAGGATACGCGAAGCACGCTCGTGCTCCCGCAACCACGCGCCGCGCCCCGATTGAGCACGACCACCGTTCTCGGGCGCAAAGCATTTCATATAGATGAGGCGGGTTGTCCATCTGTGCTCACTTTTCGACGGGTCCATACAAAGTACGAATTACGAAGTAACAGTAATATACGAAGGAAGAAAAGGGTGGTTTGCTGCAATCTGGTTGCCAGTCTGGACGTCCATCTGCACACACAGCCTTGCAAGACGGAGCAAGTATGAGGCCAAGAACCTCAGCACTTCGTACAGGCGAACAATTCTTTGCTCCATCATACACTATAAAGTACATAAAGTACGACGTAGACTTCGCCTGTTCCAGTGTCCACAGCCTTCGAGAGCGGAGAGCGGAGAGCTTGAGCACGGGCCGCATTTTGAGCGGTTCAAGCTGGGTTGACTTGGACCTGAGCTCTCTCGACTTCGGCCCCATTTCGATTGTGATCACTGTAGGAAGTACTGATCGATATGGTGCTTGCTCTTTCTGTGATCAACAGCCACACTACGAAGTACGAAGAATGAAGAACGAAGAACGAAGAACGAAGAACGAAGTAGGCGTGGCAGGCTTCGAATTACTCGAGGTTGAAGTTGCAAAAAAGCAAGGTCAGAATAGGCACAGCTTCTCCGAGGAAATTCTCTTTCACCGCCTCTTGCGATACGGCCAAGTCAGTCCCATCAGTCCCCATCGGTCCCATCGGTCCCATCAGTCCCACGATGTCCCCCTGTCATGATCTGTTGAAAAGATGGAGAAACAGGCCGTTGTGTCCCCGCTTTCTCCCCATTCCAATTTGAATCGCAGTTCCCAACCCCCCATCCCCTTCCTCATCCTCATCCTCATCCTCATCCTCATCCTCATCCTCATCCTCATCCTCATCCTCATCCTCATCCTCATCCTCATCCTCATCCTCATTCTCATCCTCAAAACTAGACTGTGTGAAGTATGTTTTGACGTACGAACATTCTGCACTTTGTTACCTCGTGCCCATGTCGTCATCAAACTAAGGCAAGGGCACGACGCCGGACCTTGGGACATGACTCGCTAGCGTTGTCATGGCATCGTGGGTGTAGCATATAGTGTGGCCTGGCCTACCTATCCCGCGTGTTCAGTGATGTCAACGCCTACCACACCCTGACGGACGCATATGGAACAGACGATGGTGGAGATGCAAGGGACCTAGTGTGTGTGAGGTTGAGTAGTGTAAGTGTTCAGTAATGCCTCGCAGAGCCACATTCACCATCTTCATTCTCTTCAACTTTGGGCAGCAATGACAACTAGTGTAATAGTGCATACTACTCCGCACGATACCACTCCTCATGCAAGTCCTCGATGCAGCCCGCCCAAGCCAAGGCAGGACAGCAGCGCGAGGGAAGGGGAAGTGAGGAGGGGGGGGGGCGGCTTTAACGAGTGGGCGAATGAGGCGTGCCTGCATTTTTTTTTCCCTTTTTCTTTTTGGAAAATGCAGTCAATCAAAATGCAATGCATCTGTCCCCAGCCGCTTCTATCCTTTTCGTTATTAGTGGACCTCGTCCCTGGTTTTTGAATGACTTGCAGCATGAACTTGCGCTTGGGAGTTGACACTCTGCATCAGGGCGTTACCGTACCTGCTGCAGCACCCTCTGTAAAGTAAAGTGTGGGTGGAGAATTGAGTTGATGGGGATGATGGATGCAGACGTGGGACAGGACATGGAGCATGGAGCATGGCCTGTTCATGGACTGGACACTGCATTACGAAGTATTGACGGGTACGAAACGAAGTCAGTGTCAATGGAATGAAAACAACGTCCATGTCATCAATGCCACGTTCTTTGACCCGGTCCCAGCATCCGAACGGGATGGATGATGTGCGGGCTTTTTTTTTTTTTTTTTTTTTTTTTTTTTTTTTTTTTTTTTTTTTTTTTTTTTTTAACCCTTCACGCATCAGATCAATTCATTGATGCGCCATGTTCCATGCTCTCGACCATCGGTTTCGTAGATCGGAGACCTTACGGAGTAGATTCTTGCCGTCACCTCAACACTGGGTACGAAGAGGACGGGTGTTTATGGGAGCGGAAAGGCAGAATAGACGTTGCATATAGACGTTGCATACAAAAAGTATTAATCGGGGTTGCCTTGTTTCCCCACACTTTTCCCTACCAAGACGAGATGTTGATGATCAACGGGCAATCTCCTCTCAAGATCGATCTACCAATTTCCCGTTCGTCGCCAACATTGAAGCGCGAGGGGAGACGGCGAAAAATATCAAGTATAGCGTTGAATCGACAGGTGTTCTTGGACTGTTTGCGTCATTTGATCTGTTCACGATTCCCCATGGTGCCTGGTCTCATCACAGGATCGCCTGGCTAAGTTCTTTAGTGGACGGCGACAAGAGACCGACCTTTGTCAATGCTTCTTGGCTCGGCTGGTCAGGAATGGAATGACAAGCGAGGTGGAGGGGGAGGGAATAGCCGTGGAGGACATCTCCTGTCAACTGAAGGCGGCATTTTCAGCTTAGCAGGGATCATCCAAGACTTTGGTGTTTTGGAAATCTAAACCTGGAAGGTTCTTGGTGTTCTCAGTTCTCGACGAAGTTTTGCATTATTTTCCTAGAGTTTACAAAAGAGGCAGGACGATAATTTAGTCTCGTCGCAAACCACTCTTCCTTCACTCGCCTCCCCTCACCCCACCCAGCGGGCGCCGCTGGGGACCATGTTCTAGATAGTAATCTACTTCGTACACTGTCGTAATACTTTGTAGATTAAGAAGATGGTCGATCATAGCTGTTTTGGAAGTCATCCAAGGGTCCTGGCTCCCCTCCCCTGACAAAGTCTCAACACAAGCTGATGGGGACTTGGGAGATCGGCATTATCCTTGGGGACCCTGGCTCCCGTGTCAGATCGGATTCCCGCTGGTCTCCCTTCCCTTGCCATACGAAGTACGCCATGCGCCATGCGCCATGCCGACTTCAACCGGTAGCTTAAATGATCGCCGGTCCCTTGACCCTTGATGCGTATCGGCCTTCTCTTTCGTGCGAGGTGATACGTGCGAGGTAATGATCGCAAGTACAAGTAATAATACAAGTAAATAATACAAGTAGACTCGAGTTCCCTGGGTTGAGAAGCCTTGGCTCCGGCTGGGACGTGGGCGGTCTTGGATTCCGGGCAGGGAAAATGATCCAGGTTTATGAGCATCGATATCGATAAGACCAGACAAGACCAGACGCCAAGAAGTTGAGTCTGGCGAACCCTGGCTCAAGTGTCGAATACTCGACCTCAGTACTTCGTAGCGTACCCTACTCGGTACACCACGAAGTATGAAGTATCAATTACTTGGAGTAGTGTACGACTTTGCAGTGTGTGCTTGTATTGTATTGTCTGTGCCTCATTTCCGCCCCGCTCCGGCCTTTCTCCCCAACAACGAATCTTGATACCCCGCGAAGCCATCATTGATGCTGCCTACCAAAAGAACCCATCCGTATTCTTGCTGAGGCTCTGCAGAGTTTCTCATCGCTCGATTAAACCAACGGTCCTCCAATGTAAAAGATGATCTCTGACAAACCGCGTTTCCTCTTCAGGGTCCTCTTTTCAATATCTATCCCCCCGCCATCGTCATCATGTCCATTCACCGCACTTCGTACCTTGCATGCAAGTAGTGTAGACCCTCCTAAGGACCTTGATTCGTAGTGCATCCCCTTTTTTTTTTCAAACCCCTCGGTTTTTGACAGGTCCAGCTCACTTGTCCTGCACTACACCGGAAACAGAAGGCACGCTAAATAGGGTCCTCGGGCACCATTTTCGAACCTTCACCGCTAGATGGATGTGGCGGGTGTCGCCGTCCATTGGCGGAAGCGGGCAATAAATGCACCAAGTGCAACCACACCGGACGTCGTGGTGCTACCCGCATCGTCTTCTCTGGAAGCTAGTCAGGATATCTGGGATACCGAAATAGGCGGTGGGCATTGCGCATTCCCCTACGCTTAGCCTATCGTGGTTTTGGCTCGAGAAAGGGGGGGCAGGGAAGCACAGGGCGATTCAGGGGAACAACCGCCACTACAAAGTACGAAGTAATAGTGTAAACTCCCAGTTCCCTTCCTCTGTTTGGGAGCGACCGAGCCTATCGGTGAATTTGCAACTTTTGTTCTTACTTTGGTATCGGAAGGAGGGGATGGATCAATTGATGTGGGAACCAGGGGGGGTTGGTCAGATGGTCGATTGTTTAATTTCCCCTGTGGCCGCTACTGCAACCACTATTTCTCCTTTTGCTTCTTTTGGCTGAGCCTTTTCTTTGTTTGGCTGTTTGGAGGAAAGGGAAAGTCGGCTTGATGAGGGGGCGGATAACAGGATCAAATGTGACTGCTACGAAGTAAGTTTCTACTGCAGTGGTCTTTTGCCCTCGTTGCGCGGAGAAGGACTGAGGAGAGCAAACCTGGCAAGTTGAGTCCTGTATTTCCACGCAACTCGGTGCTTTTTTTACGTTTTCCTTTTTTCTGCTTGCCCTGATGCGGTCTTCTTCTTTTTTTTTTTTTTTTTTTTCTCCCCGTGATATTTTACGCATTCGAAGGGTTTTCAGACATACTGCAATGGGAGTGTTGATATAAAATAGTCACAGCATGAGATTGATAACAACTGATCCGAGAAAAGTGATGATGATCGTAGCCCATCCTGTGCTCACCGGTTTCGAGTTTCAACACTAGCTTGATACGATCATCGCCAATCTTAATCGTTCTGTTTCGGGGTAAGCCAAGTGAGCAGTTTCTTCGTGCCAGCAAGTTTGGCGTGCTCACCTTTTGACACGATTCAACGGATCAAATGGCGTGCCAGGACGGTCACCAACTCGGTGAACCACTAGTCAGTCGAGGCAGGCAGGCTTCAGCGATCTATCGCTAATGATTCGTTTTACGTTTTGATGCTTTAGCCATCAATGCTGATCATACCTATCATTGATGAGCTCGTGTTGTTGTTTGCGGCGTTCATGTCCCAAAAGCTGGGGAAGAAACTGTTTGGATGAGACCCTTGTCCCAATACTTGGATGAGAGGAGTGATGGGTGAGGTTCATGCTATTGTCCTTTCTGCTTGATATCAGCCAGCATGAGTCGGAGTCAGAGTCGACGAGCGTTGACGATATTTGTCAGATGAAAACTGGGCCTCAGACGAGATGAGATATTATTTGATAATGCCAATTATTACTTACTTCCTCAGAGAGGGAGGCAGAGGTAAATATTGTGTGCAATCGCATTGACGAACCGAGCCGTCATGACTTAGACCAGACTTACACCAGACTTGGGTCGTAGAAATCTGGGCTGCTCATCACCATCCATTGGACCCTAGACCTAGCCTGGTGCGAAGCTTAAACGGAACTCTAGATTCAACTCCAAAATTCCTTGATTTCGTTTCCCGTCTCCAGCGCACTTTGTACAAAGTAGGGTAAGCTATAATACGCCAACTCTTATTGAACGGCCCCTTTGACATGTCTTCCCCTCCTTCTTCCCCTCCTCGGAAACCAATAAGACGGGCACACGAAGTTTCTCGACTCGAATAATCCGCGCTATGTTTCAGACATCTTACGGGCAAGCAGAGGGGAAAGCTGTTGGCTGGCTGTGAGGGGATCCGATAATATGAGCCCAATAACGATGTCAGGAAGGAATATGAATCCCCCAGGATTCGAAAGTTTTGCGTATGTCTCACTCTTTAGTTACTTTTTTAGACCTTAAACTCCAATAAACTTGCTACACATAGAATTCTGGGGAGTCGGATCCCATCAATCCTAACTCTGGTCTACTTGTTTCTTTTCTTCCTTCCTACACCGCCCAGAGAAGGAAAGAAGCAAAGAAATCAAGCATGTCAGATGCCCAACCACCCCCGCACAATGGCTCCATTACCAGGTCTCGGATCTAGCGCAAATACTCCTCTTGCGATCCTGCATCAAACATGTAGAAAAAAACAAGGCCGCCTTAGCCGCTGGCAAAGTCTGCCTTTGCCGATGCTCACGCGATAGCCTAGCAAGAGACCCGACATTGATCGGGGAAAAGGGCGCGTAAATTGAAAAAAAAAAAAAAAAAAAAAAAAAAAAAAAAAGTGTCTAGAGGTAAAGAAGTACGTGACATTGTCGCGCTGTGGCGCGTCCGGGATGACACGGTTTTCTGGTTTGTTCTTCTCTTCCGCCGTGTTTGGAGTAAAGACAATTGTTAAATGGGCTAAACCAGAGAGGTTCGCAGCCGCCAAAAATCCCAGGTTGGGGGGAAAAAAGATGATGAGGTTAAATCCTTCTCTGTACCTACTTTCCAAAGCTGCATAGTAGGATGGTCAGGAAGCAAGAATCGAGTAGAGAGACAAGACGGGCGAGTCATTGATGATCATCGTATCCATGCTCTCGCTTCCAAAACGCAACGGACTCAGGATCCGACTATTTCAGTGCTCAATGACGGAGACTCTCACAAACACTGTTTGAATTGTGGTACAATCGTGGAGAACATAAAGGGGGAAAACGGCATGAACCGAGTTTCCCGACCTCTTCTTTCCCATGAAGAAGGGTAGCCATGTTAATACCTTTTGGCTGTTAAGACACGCGCAAGGTGGGTGGGTGTGCGACGGGATTCTAGTAGGCCGGATTTTTGGCGGGAACCACATGGGTTTGAATCAAGATGGATAATATTGCGTGCATGGAAGCGAGCCCCAGGATAGCAGGACAGGATCGCTGTCCTTGCTCCCCACTTAATTTGCTTGGACTTCGTAGTGTACGAAGTACACACAGAGCATTTGGGGGTGTTGAGATTGTGAAGCGGGATCTCAAGGGCGTGTACATGAGAGAGATGGTCCGGACATACTGAGCATTGGGACATATTGATCAAGTTGACACCCATTTTCTATCCGTCCCTGAAGCTGCTGCACATACGAGTCGTGTCTTGTGCCATTCATGACAAATGCCTCATGCCTTGAGAGAGGGGGCATGCCAGCCCACGGAGGACTGGTAGCGATGATGGAGCAATCCGCTGATAACATACTCCTCAGGGCGTGAACCTGCTCGGCCATGACTAGAAACTACATGACAACGAAACTGGTCGATGAAAAAGGCTTGGAATGGTGTGTATCTGATTCAGGACTGCCTGATGTTGACTTGGGCATTCTCCATCATCCAACCCAAGTTCTTCGGGAGGACACAAATATCCCTCCTCTTGCCGTTGCGTCCATAACTCTTGCTCGACATGGGTACCCTCGTCTTCTTCGATCGGGGCCAAGGAGAGTCGGCAAAAAAGGAATAATTTCAGGAGATATCAAAATGTCTCCCATACCTGTGATGAGGGTCTCCGTTTTGCAGCTTGGTGACGGGAACTTTGAGATCTAGTGGATGACAGTAAGACAACTCAGACCCGGGATCCTGGCGCATGAGACAGGGCTGAGTGTGTGAGATTCGAAGGGGGGAAAAGTGTGTGGTCCCCCTTGCCTCCTTTCGAGATAAACCCCCAGCCTGCCATCCATCTTCGTCGGGAACGAAGGAGGGTGCCGACTTGATGTAATGGCTGCAACACTGAAGCTCCATGTCGGTAGGGTTATTTATGGAGATCTCTCATATCTTACTTGCTGGGATGGCTGCTGGACGGCCCCCTCCTGCACCAAGAGCAATGACCACATGGCACCAGTTAAGACCGTAGGTGCGATAGTTGGAGGATGTTGCAGATGCACTGCAACTGCAAGTTCGCCTTTGTTCTGCACGGGGCGGACGCGGCAGATTGCAACGCCGAGGGACGGAGGAATTTGGAGAAGCACTCCCCACCATCTACCATTTGTTTACGGCCTACGAAGTATGTAGACCCCCCACCGAGGAAAAGCTCGAGGTCCTTGATATCGGTGGATAAATAATTGGTGTGCAAGCTGCCATACGCGAGCGGATTCATTGGCTCGATGTGTAACACGGCAATCCAAATGGGGACATTGGGGGGGGGGTCAGAGGTATCTCAAGGGTAGATTAATGAGGCGATGAGGGTGTGGAGCATCAATGAACACAACGGGTTTTCTTGAATGTACGAAGTAAACGAGGGTACTAGCATCGTCAAAGTTGCTTTGATAGCAACCGACGCAATCTTGTAATCTTAACTTGGCCATGTGAGGGCCACAAAACGCAGAATGGTAGGTGTCGAAATTATTGAAATTACGTTCTGGCCGTTCTCATGGCTCTATCCTTCTTTCTGGAATGCTCGGATGTACGAAGTACTGTCGTCTCCGAGTGTCTCTGAGTCGGAGAGTGATCAATTGATGCCGCTTGGCAGGCTGGCCTGGCTGGATCTGGATGTAATATGAGTAGGCTTTGATGTTGATTTAGGCTCAATGAGAGACTGGTTGTTGTGCGGGAACTGGGAGCATTGACTGCTCTCAACGACTTCGTATTAACACTGAACTCTGCCCAGTCTTGGGGGGCTCCTTGGCCCATTGATATCAAGCTGGAGTTATCAAGCTCTCCACGAAGTATTACTTCGTAATGTCCAAATACAGAATTGACTGGAGGGGTCTAGAGAAAGGCACGGTTGCAGAATACGGTTGCAGATTGGTAATTACTCTTCATACATGGTACAACTCTAGAAATGCTACAAATTATATACGTACTTCGCTGAAGCACTTTCTCGACCTGGAATCATCCTCCGTGGCACGTGTTCCGTAGGATCGCAGTGGATCCCAAGTCCCCGCCAGGTCAAATTTGATGCTGCGTGCGAACCGCACTAAAAACAATCCACCGCAGGACTGACACTTCGAGATTGAATCAGACTACCCCGCTCTTTCCTTCTGTGCATAGTCAAGAGTCTGGCCAGGTTTAAAAAGCAATTTGCCAAGGGGAAGAAGGAAGGGGCGGTCCTGGAACACGTTAGGATTGAGTCAGTGGAAGCGGATATGACATGTGAGACGGTGAGGAATTCCTGCCATCATTTTTTTTGCCCCCTCTACCACATGAGAAAGTGAGAAAGTTGCGATGTCAAATGTTCTGTCCGCTGTTTCCTACTGCGGAGACCATGACTGGGGAGATCACTGGCGGGTGAGCACGGGCCAGGCCAGCCAGCGAAGACATCGATCACCATCACCGACACTTCAGCCACTTTGAGGTGGTCCAAAACAGCCAGAGCCCATCTCGACTGAGCCATGGGTTCGTCGGAGACCCACTCACACTTATCCGCAACCCTGCTCGGGAACAAGGCTTGGCCAGGAACAACCGCCACAGCGTACACTACTTGGAGTGCAGTGGATTTGCAGCAGGAGAGCAGTATTGATACTTCGTAGTGTACTTCGTACTTTGCAGTTTACTTCGTACTTTGCAGTTTACTTCGTACTTTGCAGTTTACTTCGTACCTGACCAGCTGACCACACTGACAAGAGCAGAGCGGGATCGATAGACGAGAAGGCGAGGCCCTGGTCCTGATAGAGAGCCTGCACTGCTCCTTCTGCGGTACCTGCTCGGCATCATGCAACTCAGTTTTTTGCTCATTGAACACGGGTGGTTCCTAACATGGGCGTACTTCATGAAATCCCTGTGTATCCGCTTGGAAATCTGCTTCATCCGTCAGGATCATCAATTGATCTGTTACCTCTTAAGACGGGGATTAATGACATATGCACCCGACCCTATCTACGTCTTCGCGTAATATTCCACACCCACAGGCCACACCCTCCTCTCAATCCTTCCTTCGTAAACACCCATGCGCCCCATGGTGGATGCTCAATGGTCCCTTGTCCCTTGCTGTTTGGGGATTTACGCTACCAACTCCGGCCTGGCGCACGGTCTCGTCTATGAGCTTGGCTGGCCTTGAGGTCGGCAACTTGACACATACTTACGAGGTGAATTCCCTTTCCTTCATTCCGACTGGCATCCACACACACACACGTATGAAGTACGAATACTGTTGGCTTCTACGAAGTAAATCTGCCACTCTCCAGGTACGTAAACTGTTACTTCGTAACAATCGTCTGGTACCCATGCACACACTTCCGCACACCCATGTACTTCGTACCTGTACCAACGCCAGCACTAGTGAAGAGTGAAGCGTGAAGTGCAGGCCTTCTGCTACTTCGTACAGTTCCCTCGACCTCTCTTGACCTGCTGCCGTTCATCCAAGCCCACCCCATGATGCTTCACTCCTCACCCCGGGCTAGCTACCGTAGTGTAGCATGCCATATTTCCCAATAGTCCGTCTGTACGCGAGTAGTGTACTTGTAGACATCATCGCAGCTCCCGAGGTACATCCCTTGCGGCGATGGACCGACCATCAGGAAGAGGCAGCTTCAAATTGTTGGGTGTGATCGGAATCTCCACCCATCTGACCAGCGATTTGTACTTCGTATACTTATAGCGGGGTGCGGTCTCCCTTCCTGCATGACGACTTACATCAATGGTGCAGATGTAGTTCTCTGTTCCTGCTCCAATTCCTGTTCCTGTTCCTGGACTTACTCGTCTGCGACGTACGAAGTAGCGAAGTACGAAGTACTATATGACGGCCGCTGCTGGGACATGACAACGTTGGGCTGGCCTGACCGTTTGGCTCTCCGCTCTGCACCCTCACCTTTAGACCGACCCAGGTGGCTGCTGCGCTGCTGTTGATCTCTGTGTTACTCGGTTCATGTCTCGACCCGTGCTTGACTCCTCCACACTGATATCTGCCGCTATCCCAATCGGAACATTGAAGCTATAGATCCTATATATATACACAGCTCCATATTGCCTTCACATCTTCTTCTCTCCCCCAACTGCGTTCTCTCTAAGGGGACTGTTCAGGTCTTTCTTTGACCTTCTTCTTTTAACCCTTCTCCCATCCCGAAGCCTGCGTTCTTCCCGTCTCGCGTCCCTCGTTACATTGATCTTTCTTTATCCTTTTCCTTCCACACCCTCGCCCTCGCCTGTCCAACTGTCCATTCATCGAACACGGCGGCTTCATTGTCCACCCGGGTAGCCGAATTTGCTTTGGACCGGTCCAAGAATTGGGAATCCCATTTATTTGATCTTAGCCACAATCGCCCGTTCTCTCCGCGCCTTTTCTATTTCCGGTCCCGAGACTCGATTTCCCTTGTCCCTCGTCTTTGTCGCCTTTTTGTGTGTAAGTCCATACCCCAAGGCTCCATTCCGTTGATGTCAGCTTTGGTGCTTTCTTGGTTCTACTCCCTTCCATCAAGCATTTTTTTTCTCCCCCCTGTTGTCCTACCTTACCGGTTGCTTGAACTCGAGCTCGCATGTCTCACTGCTCGAGCCTGTGTCCGATGGCCATCGCCATGTGACCTCGGGTTATTTCTTAACCACACCCTTTCTCCCTGTTCCACTACCCTACGCACACCTCACATCAAGACCTCTCGCACACATACGTGGAAAATGACAAACGCGACGTTGGGTAGGCTGCTCTTGATAGCAGTAGGCTTATTAGGTCGGTTACCCTGCTGGCCTTGGCTGGATTTGTGGAATCTGAGGAGATATTGGGGAATCTTGGACGGGATCCTGTGAGCACAAGTTTGAAATGAGACATCTGCCATCTCGCCAACCACCAGTGAAGAGGGGAAGCTCCCGATCACTTCCGAGGGCACAGATTGCAAACATCTTATACAAACGACGATGCAGGACCCGGATTCGGCCTTTCTATCACTTTCGTCTCAGCCTTCTCGTTTCATCATAAGAAATTGACTAACTAAAATCTCTCATTTATAGTTGTTATAGCTCCTGCAAACGCTCAAAGCGGACGCCCCGAACGGCCCGGGAGACCAGTTGACTTCACACAACCCCAGGACCCACCAACATCGCCGACTCCGTCATCTCCTTCAGTCTGGATCCCGAGCCCACTCCCCCCTTCCCAGTCCGAGCCCCAGCCTGCCCCTTCTCCGCCGGCGTCAAGCCCATCACCGCAGGACCCGAGCCCCCCTCCAGCAACAGAACCCGCCCCGCAACAAGGGGGAAGCACCAGTTCTGGCCCGCCAGTGGATCAACCGTCTCCGGTTACGAACGACCCTAGCACGGGCGATGGCAATGTGAACGGTCAGGTGTCAGGTTCGAGTACTGGCAACAAACCCAACGACCCTCCAACTGCGCCCGGAAGCACGTCTACAGGCGGGAACAAGACGCCTAGCAGTACTAGCAACCCTCCCGGCAAACCGAATGATCCCGGGAGTAACGGCAACAGCAGCAACGGAGGCGAAGACAGTGACGACGACGACGACGACGACGACGACGACATGAATAACAGCAGTCCCAATACGCCCAACGGCGGAAACGCCAGCTCCGGGCTTTCCAACAACCGAACCTTGATTATCACGCTTAGTATTGTTTTATCAGTTGTGGCTTTCTTGATCGTCTTGGCAACGATATTCGTGTGTTACCGAGTCAAGAAGGGTAGACTACCATTCATCCCTCGAGGAATTTCGCCCATCGACGACGAAGAGATCGAGTCATGGAAGCGAAGTGCGGCCCACGAAAAGTACACGAGCGCCCCCACGACAGCAGGAACACGCCCTCCTTCATCGACGGTATCGACTAAGAAGCCTCCAAGCGTCATTGTCTATCAGAACGCAACGTCTACAGCGGGCGCTCCTGAGCTCTCCCCGAAATCTATTCATACTGTCAACAAGAGCATCGACCTTCCACAAGCGGCAGTGCTCGCCCGGGCTCCCAACTCGCGGCCAGGGCTCACGGACGAGACGGTTGAAGGTGACCAAGCATTCATCCCTTCGCCCAAGAGGCAACATTCCAGATTATCAAAGTCGCACAGACATGTACGATCGCGGAGTAGCCTGAGCAGTATGCGGGGAGCGGGTTTCCGGCCCAGGAGTGGCAGCGAGGGCCAATGGCCTGGCTCGTCTCCCCGGGCCAGCAATGAGTACGCGTACTATTACCCGCGGACTTCACATTCGTATGACCGGAAGCACGCACGTATCTACAGCGACTCGTCGAACCCACCCAGGGCCTCGTTTGACGACGAGTACTTCATGGGTGCCATGTCTCCCCGGCCACTATTACCCAAAGGCAACCCCACGCCTGAGTCTCAGATTGGGCGGGCAATCGGTTGAGCTATTTTTTCCGTCGCTCTTTCTCTTCTCGAGGTGGATGGGGGCCCTCTGTGTGGTAGCTACCCATGACACTCTTGCAGTGTGAGGCGGCTTTCCTCCTTTCCATATCCTCTACTTCCCGGGATCCCCCTGGGTCAAAATTACATCTTCCTCTCGGGAAGGGTGATGATCCGCGTGGGTGCAAGAATAGTGACCGGGGGGACCAATCACTGGAATGGGGAGATCTATGTTCCACACTTCTTCTTTTCTTTCGACCCTTCTCTCTCTCGTCCCGGAACGCGAGCGAGCACGCAAGAGGGAGTGTCTGCTCGGACACCAAGATGTTAGTTTTTGGTTGGGTCTCAGGCGAAGATGCTACTCCGGGGTATATTTGCCATACTATACCTTACGGGAAGTGTTCTTACCGCATTCTTGGAGACGTCATGGATGCAAGGGAGTTCCAAAATCCTATCCCCGGTCATCAACTCCGCCATACTTTTCTCTCCTGTACCCTTGCACCCTTGCACCTCCGCTCCCCTTGCGGTCCTGAACACGGTGCGGGGTTCGGCGTTTCTCGAGTTTCAGGTTCCCCATAGCTTTGTGGGAACGATTCCGCTACCACGGAAGCTTTTTCTCTTTTATGCCCCCGTCTTTCCGCTTGCATCTATTATTAATAGATGACAGCGATGGGAACCATGCACCCTTGCCTGCATCGAAAATCATGGCTGTGCTGTGATGTGATGTGATGAGATCCGGTTTTCTTTTGTTTGAGGCGTCCCGAGCTGTTGGTGAATGGCCAGGGCCACATGGGATTGACCGCACATACACGGACGTCCCTCCAAATCCTTCCTTTTTTCGTTCTCATATATTTTTTCCCTTATCGTTTTATATTCTGATGCATCTATTTTCCCTGCATATCTTCCCTTCCTTCTCCTCTTGGCCGGGAAGGACATCTTGGGCTTTCTATGCCTCGCAGCGTCTCCGCTGAAGGGGGGACGTGTTTGCTTGCCTCAGCGACATCTCCCTTGTTTTTTTTTTTTTTTTTTTTTTTTTTTTTTTTTTTTTTTTTT